>BQKZ01000174.1:166449-186659 GCA_036244855.1 Temnopleurus reevesii | reverse complement strand
TCTCTCTCTCTCTCTCACGCTCTTTCATTTTTATTCACATGCCATTTATTTACATCTCTTTCACATCCTGTTCCATATTCTCACACTTTCATTCTCCCCTCCAGCTCGTTGTCTTTTCCCTCTCTTTAGCATACCTACATAATTCTTCCAAACACATACACACACATCCACACAAACACACACACACACACACACACACACACACACATCTCCTTCACTTTCATCTCTCTCCTCCCACCTTCTCCGCCTCTCCGCTCATCGACTTGGGCCGTACGTGAGCGAAGATTTAGATGGCGAGGGAAGATCAGGTTTTATACCCCCGTTGACTGCTTACATGCTGGACGGGGGTCAACTCAAGTTCAACGAAATTCAGTTTTTCACCGTGCATTTTATAGCAAATAAGGTGCCTCGGAGGGCGGAGGCGTGGATTTTTGTTGTTGTTCTTCACCGCCTTTAGCAGAGAATTTCTTTACTAATTTCGTTTAACCCTGAAAGGATATTTCAGGCGGGTATGATTTAAGAGTGGCAACATTTTCAAAATGTTCTAAGAGATGGAGCAAAATGCAGTGCAGGAAATATCAAAAACACAAAAACTGATGTAAAAAACTTAAGGATGGATAAAGAGTCAATATTGTATAGGTAAAAATAAACGAAATCGAATTACAAAAAATAACAGCGAATACATGTAGGCCTACAATCTACTAAATGAAAAATTAAATCAACTATAATACAATGATGGGCAGGGAAGGTACTTCTAACGATGTTAGCGACAAAGACGGATGAGGATGATAATGATATGGTGGTGATGGTGGATTCGGTGACGTCGATGAAAATGAGAGAGATTAAGTTATGATGATAACGTTGATTACAATGATGCTGAAATGATGATGTTGATAAGTATGATATTGATGATGATGATGATAATGATGATGATGATGATGTTGATTCTATTGTTGATAACGATTATGAGTAAGATGATATGAGGGATTGGTATAGGAGTAAAAAAATCAAAATTAATAATATACAATGCCTTTTTTTTTAATGCTGTGCAATTTTATTTATAAAAACCATCATTAAGCCTGGATGGCGTTTTACCAAGATAAGAAAGACTTCAAGAACGACTTTGAGAACTAATAGTATCCGTTCTTGAGCTGAATACATGTAATATCAGTATACATAAAAACGGATGCCAGTCTTTTTTAAAGTCGTTATTAGAGTCTTTCCTATCTTGTTGAAACACGCCCCGATATAAATATGTATACATTTCATGTCTGCTACATTATGTCATTCTTCTCTTTACTTTGAAGTGCATTTATCTTGACTGTTTGATTATACAAGTTATAAAAAGTACATTATATACATTTTATGAAAGCTTGAAAATCGATGAACTGCCGAAAGTCATTTTACATTGACGCCGCCCAACTATGGAAATTAAAAAAGAAAATGATAATATCATAATTCAACTTGCTAAGTCTCGCAATAGTCGCCGTCAAGTCTGAAAAGTTGTGCTATTCAATTACCCTTAGGTTTCCGGAAATATGACAAGTATTGTTTATACGATTTTATTCTCATTTTAAGATTGATGACAATAAAGCGAGCAAATAAAATGAATAAAAGACTATTGATACTGCTTCCGAAGACCCAAGACGCCTGTATAGTAAAGATGATGAATATTTTACAATCATGAGTCTTCAATCCTTATTTCCTTACTTCATTCCCAATGAGATGTCTGACGATATCTATGAATAATATGAGGAAGGCATCAATTTAGGCGGAATATAAAGTTCCTATGTAAGCTATGGTTTTAGCAATACTCCTTTTTAATTAAAATTGATACCCCATTCATATTTATCCGGTGTTTAGCCGTTAAATACCTGGGGAATGCTTATGTGATATGGGACTCCATCGGTTTTACCGTTAATTCTTGTCCCTATCGATTTGCTTATACGGGTAACAAAATGTCTGGTACGTTATACATATATAACATTATATAACATATGTCAAACATTATGTTCATGATCAGATAAGGAGACATCAAGTTTTCAACTTAATACGTAATGTGTATAAAATGTCCCTACCCCTATTTGAATTTTAAATTAGCAACACGATATATTATTTTTGGGGGAGTTAATCTATCATTTGATTTTAATGTGGGAAAAAACATTTATGAACACGATATAATCTATTTCCGTTATATTAAGTCGACCGACAATTTAATGCTGCTTTGTTATGCTTTTCAAATCGGAAACGGCTTATGATTGTTGCGTCCGCACGATTCAATACAAAGCGTACGAATCTACAGTATTATCCCATGACCAACTTTATTTTACGGAAATAGTTTATATCGTGTTCTTTACATTTCATAAGCACTTCATAACCATATTAAGATTGACTAATTATGCTTTTTTCATTTTCCACTCACCCATCTACCTATGATAGTATGATTACTGAATTCAATGCATTCATTCACATTCCAATCTGTCCAGTAGACACCTGTTGTCCATCTTGGATCTGGTCAATCAAGACTTTTTAACTTGACCAATGATTTGTGACAGGGTGCTTTGCTATAATGACGCACGATTTACCTTTCCCCTCTCTCCCCATCTGTCAGCTGGCCAGTCGAACTGTTTGCGTCAACAAATCTCATCTTTGTTACCATCAATCTTAACCTCCCAATCCTCCTCTGGTTCACATTAAATCCAGTCTATGAATTTTTATTTGTCCCTTACCACCCCCGTCTACCTCTCTCTCTCACCTTCCTCCCTTATCTCACCCTCTCTGTCTCTGACTCTTTCTCTATCTCTCTCGCTCTCTCTTGCTAATTATCTAACTACAATTTTTTCTATCTGTATTCATACGACCGCAAACATTGCTTACATCTCGCTTAAAACGGATTGATATAGAGGACGTTTTACATTTTTACCGTGAATAAATCAATTCAATGCAATAAAATACATAAACACACAAACAAATACATAAACACAAACAAACAAACGGACAAACAATCAAAGATTCCTTCTCTTGTCCCCCATCATATTTACCTCCCTTTCCTCGCGTACTTCTCATCCCTTTTCAGTCTCTCCTTACATCGAACACAATAAATTTGTAAGCGAAGTTTTTGCCTCCAACGTTGTAAAACATGTTTTTGTTTTTATATTTTTATTGAATATAAAACATGCTTCATTAATGCCATAAAACATATTTACAATATCTATAATGGCTGTAAGTTTTAAAATTACAAAACAAAAGATCGGATATAACTCAAGATAATGACTACATAAGACAAAGAAAAAAGTTGTATAACTTAAAAAAAAACCGAGACAGTCGGAAACAAATAAATACATGATGTTATGTAGTTATTTGTATTTTAAAATTGGTCCACAATAAGAATTATTTGTGAAATCATTAAATATAATTCACTCGCCACTCCTGATTGCAATTATCATTTCTACCACTAGACAGACTTTGAATTTATTGAACTCTATCGACATATAGACTTTATATATTTTACATGATGATGGAATACACTTGTGCTTGTTATTCATTAAAATCATATACAGTTGTCATTACGACTAGGTATATCGCTAGGATTATTTAGTGCGACGCGCCCCCTGGTTCACTTTATGTAGGTCTTATTTTATATATTTAAAAAATAGAAACTTTTTGATTAAAAGTACGTGTTAGAAACTGTATTAATTTCCTGACGATTTATGTTGGCGTCTTTCATACAGCATAAAAGAAAAGCTGTATGAAATGATAGCAACGGCGGTAGCAACGAGAGAAGCAAAGAGCAGACGGCGCCATTTGCTACGATGAAACGAGCCCCAGCCGGTATACGTGGCGCCAACCCTAAAATAACATCTAGTGCAACGGCGTCTGTAGGGTTCATTATGAACCTGTTAATGAACATATTACTTTTACGAAAGCGGTAGATGAATATGAAAAGCATTATGAGTTATTCTAATTCTTGGATGAATCCCAAATAATGTTGCACAAATTTATACAGTGTATCGTTTCTTCGTATGTTTGTTTCTGTTTGTATGTTTCATTTTGCCAACAAGTTAAATTCGTGTTTGTTTTTCATGTAAATAAAACTTCAATATAATCATGGTAATGCCTCTACACAAAATCGGCAGAATCGAAGTCTAAAAAACACGACGCTATTCGAAAGAGAAGTTTTGATTAACACGATATATTCCATTCCCGGAAAATCAAGTCGAACGCCAACTAAATGCTCCTTTGTAATGCTATTCAAATCAGAACTGGCTTGTGATTGTTGTGTCCGTATTTCCACAAATGGCGTAAGGATTTGAAATTGAAATTGAAATTGAAATTTATTCATCACTTCAGTAAAAAGAAACATACAAAATTACAAAATAGAACATTATTTAACAAGAGAAATAAATTACATAAAAAACTATGAAGTGACTGGATCATCAATAAAGTTAGAAAAACTTATAGGGTGATGATCCTTACAAATTTACAAGTTACAACTAAATACACATAGAAAAATACAACAGAATACAAATTGGGGGACATATATGTATCAACTAAATAAAGTTATACGAATTACAATACTGCTAAAAATTCTGCATAAGGTGAGATTTTAATTTACGCTTAAAGCTGCTTATTGTTGCACTTTGTTTTATTTCAATGGGCAATTTGTTCCACAAGGCTGGCCCTTTACATAAAAATATATCACGTGAAAAGGATGATCGGCCATATATTACCCGCGTATCATTGGAAATTCTTGTATTATAATTATGTATATCACTATTATTTTGAAATATATTAACAAAATTTGGTGGTAATAATTTCTTATAATATGAGTACATAAGGACACAAAGTTGAAAATCATGCAATAATGATATTGGGAGAACATTCAGTTTTTTAAACAGTGGTTTACTGGGGCTTAGAAATGACATGTGGCAAATGATACGAACTGCTTTTTTTTGTAAAAGAAGAATACGTTCTCTTAAGTATTGTTTACATGAACCCCATATGATATTACAGTATGACAAATATGGCAAGATGAGTGAATTATACAGGATAAACAAAATATTTTGAGGTAAAACATCTTTTAATTTGCTCATGATACCTATAGTTTTGGAGATTTTTCGTAAAACTTCATACACTTGACTTTTCCATTTCAAGTCTTCATCTATGCTGATACCTAAAAATTTTGTAGTGTTTGTGTGCTTAATTAAGGTGTCATTGATGTATATTCTAATATCCCTAGAAGTATTTCTGGGGTAATTGTATAACATGAATTGGGTTTTATCATAATTTAATTGAAGTTTGTTAGCTTTAATCCATTTACTTACTTTGCATAGTTCCTGGTTCATATTTTGGGATAGAACTTCTTTGTCTTTATGTTTATAGAACAGATTTGTATCGTCTGCAAATAATATAAAATTTAGGTCTGGTGATACAGTATATAAATCATTGATATAGACTAAGAAAAGGAGGGGTCCAAGGATTGATCCCTGCGGAATGCCACATGAGACTGATTGCAGACTTGAATCTTGTGAATTAAAAACAGTAAATTGTTTGCGGTTGTCTAAATAACTTCGAAATAAATTTAAAGTGATACCCCGAATACCATAATGATAAAGTTTGGCAAATAGTATATCATGATTAAGTGAATCAAAAGCTTTTTTGAAATCCAGAAATACACCAATAATGATCTCTTTATTTTCAATTGCCTTGGAAACTTGTAAGATAAAGTCCAATAATGCATGATTAGTGGAAAACTTTGCTCTAAACCCAAACTGCTTATTAAAAAGTATGTTGTTTTTATCAAGAAAATTTAGTAATCTCTTATAAATGCATTTTTCAAAAATTTTTGAGAAAATTGGGAGTAATGAAATAGGCCTATAATTAGAAAATTCATCCTTTTGTCCCTTTTTAAAAACAGGAATTACCTTAGCAATTTTCATTTGTTGAGGAACGGTACCTTGCTCAATACATGCATTGAAAATATCAGACAATGTTTTACAAATGATGTGAATAATTCTCTTCACTACAGTACAATTAATATTGTCAAACCCTGGAGCTTTGCCATTTTTAAAAGACATAGCATTGTTAATGATTTCATTTTCAGTGATAGGAAAGAAATAAGCATTTATTGCATTTATTTGCATTTATTGTTCCATAACCTGATTTTAGATAAATACGGTACTTTATATCGTGTTGATGTAGGATATTAAGGATAAGTTTAAAGTACATCAAGTGTGAAATAAGCAATTCTAATTCTGTTAGATTACTCCATACATTTTGAAAGCTTGAAAGGTATGATTATAAAAAATACAAATTCGAATACATTTGATATGTAATGATTACTTTCACTATGGTTCAGCAAAAAACAAGAAATATTCAAACTTTGAAAATGCTTCCCCTCCTCATGTGCAATAGAAATCGTGTCCATTTTTAAAATTAGTTATTCAATCTACCTGCAAAAATCTTGGAGGATTTTTATTTTCAAAAAGTTTGTAACCTATTTTTTTTTAAATATATATTTGTTATCATGCACACATCTATGATTTTCTGTAAATAGTCATTCCAATTGTTATCCTTAAATGTGCTCATTAATGTAAATGCTCGATCATTATTTCAAACATGTTTAAGTATCACTAACTTATTTTCAAGTTGCATGATATTATAAAAAAAAATTTAAAAAAAGTTTAATCTACAATTTTACTCAAACAGGATCGCTCCTGGAACTAATAATGAAGGTTAATTGGATGATTACTATACATAACAAGGAATGCACAAAGGTTGAAAACTTTCGCGAGAAATTGCTACAAGACTCGAAAATGTGCAATGATGCAACTTTGGTAGCACCTTTGGTAGCTTCTATAGCAAACACTGTGCTATGTTATGGAGGCCTTGTTTGATATCTATTAAAGTCGCCACAAACTTATAATAAAGATAAAAGAATAAAGATACAAACAAAGGCAACACTGAGAGCACCTTTTGGGATGCAACGTTGCACCTTTTCGCTTGAGGCTGTCAAAAATTACAATATTGCAACTTTTTTTTCGATAGTTTACACCCTTAATGTACCCTTTTTTTGCCGGCACCTTTTCCAATTTTGCCGCAGTTTTTCTTAGTGTGCATCGCACATGCATGGGGCGTGGCATGATCAGATAAGGCGCTAATATCCCCAAAGGCGCGGATTTGAATCCTCTAAGTACTCTAGCTCTACAGAGTGCAAAATCATATCTTTTGTAATTTGATTTCCCCCCGAAATGGTGCAATATTGCATCCATTTTGCCTCGTTTACAAGTTTTTAACCTTTAAAAGTGCAACGTTGCACCTTTAATCTTAAGTGCGTATGGTTCTTTTTGCTAAAGCGACATCATACATCTGTACATAAAGACTATTTTTACATTGTTGATTAAGTAGAGAAAATAACCAAAGGGCAATTACACATCATTATATCATTCCCCACCATGCTTTTAATTTTTGGTCGCCTTGTGACTTCTGTTTTTTCTTCTTTAAATTAATACAATATCTCGTGGATTGTTTTTGTATACAATAATCCAAATGACTTGGGCATTGGAAAGAAAAACACACTCAGCCTACAACTCTCTTTCTGATTTGAAACTGATTGAACAATAGATTCTGATCAATATTTGGAAAAAATGATTTCTGCATATACGAGTCACATCGATAATCTATCTTACACAACATTCTTTATCATTTATTCCTACAGACAAAAGAAGACAATCATTAGCATGTATTTGTATTACAAGAAAGGTTATCGTACTTTTAGTACCGGTGTACTTTCTAATGTAAAGTCCTGATGCATTGTGGTAAGCCTCCCCGGCCTTGCTTTATCCAGAGTCGTTTTTTCTCTCTTCACTTCACTTCTTCATTTTTTACTTGCTTTATATCATTAGGACAAAATATAAAGCCAACGTTTCCTTCAATGTTTCTAGTTTTCACGAAGAAAACAAGCCAATTGAGTTTCCATTTTAAAATCGCGGTCAACTTTTAATTTAACCTTAACCCCCTTTTTTGGTAATGGAAAATCGTTTTTTAAGGTTTGGAAACTAAAGAGGAAATTAGGAGTACCGTTTCCGGCATTTAATGTTTCATGAAGACGAGGAAAGGCTAGGAAATGGTGACATTGATCGCGACTTCAATTTCAATCACCCACTCTCAACTTTGTTATTCAGAGTATCGAGTTCTTAATGCGGAGGAGGTCAGACTGGTCATCTTTATGCCAACCTTGCAATCTCCTTTCCATCTCTTTCTCCATCCATCTCATCCCACTTCTCTCTCAATGTTATTTCTCTCAATTTTCCCTCTTCTAGTTCTTCCCCCCTTTTTTTTCTCTCTCTCTCTCCCTCGCCCTCGCCCGTCCCATTTCTATCTTTCTTTCTTTCTTTTTTTTTTATATCACCTGGCCCTCACCTTCCTTTGTCCGATATTGCGCTTGCATTCCCCCTTTCTCTTCTGCCTAACTTTATCCTATCAAAATACACACATTTCTCCTCTTTCGCACACCCCACACAAACACACGCGCACACACTTTGCAGTCATTTATAAAGATTTTTTTTTATGAAAGCATCTTTTATAAGTGCAGAGTAATAATTATCTTAGGACGAAATTGTTACATCGTTGTAGTTTAAATAATATATTTTTTTTATCTTGACATTGTGCAATCTGTGATGTTTTATCTTTTTCTAAACATATTTTATATACAAACTTATTTGTCCAATAACTTCTTAATTTCATCTTGCAAGAATATACCAGTTGATCAATTACCGAGCGCATTGAGAATTTAGCAGAGTGGATTTAGCGATATATGAATTGCATTATTATTGTCACTATTGTAATTATCATATTCATATTAAAAATGTTTGAATTTTCTTGAAGGATATTGGTAAAAAAAAAAAAGATGTATCATCAAACATTAATAATTTTATACAGGAATGAGGGCAATTATTTTGGAATATGGGAGAATTTAAAATGTCATACTTCTGTTTGCCCGGAGATGAACTATATGGACATGTGCCTGAAGTATATTCGTAAATGATAATGAATAGGTTTGATAATTAGAATTTGCTGTATTTCTAAAAATAAATTGTTTGGTCGTTTCATGTGCTTGAAGTGTTCAATGGTTTTATATTGAGAATTTATATTGAGAGTTTGTAACACGTATAGGCCTATATCGACATACACTTTAGAACACCATGGTCTGGTTTTATCATGATGAATAGGGAGCTATGTAATTAACACCTCATTTTATGTTTAAAAAATACCCCCAAATCAAATATTTTAGAGTGTAATAGTTTTTTTTTAAACACTTGAGATGACGTAGTCGTTTCATATCTACAGTAGAAAGCAAATTGGTCCCAAACTTTATAAATTCACTAAATATGATTGAAATCATTTGGGATTTTGGCTATGATGCAATGCAACGATTTTCCCTTTTCTATAAAGCTTTTTATGTTTTACTCTTTTTCAGGATTGCTTCCACTGTAAAGGAAAACCCCAAAAAGAAAAATATATATTGGGCTTGTTTGATCAAGTGTGATAAAGATTTGATGGACTTTTTTTACTTTTTATTTCTTTCTTTTCAGAAGTAAATGTGTTAACAAAGTACTGTTGACTGATGATTGTCAGCATCTCGTCATTCAGATTTAAGAACACCAAACTTGGAAATCTTTTGTTCCATCTATGTAACTTTGAACCATATTTGGCGTAAAATGGTATTCCCAGCAATAAATGAACAATAATTCCTCGATGTACTCAATAGTACATTTTCAATTACTAGCATTTGTCTATCATTCCAAAAAAAATTGATTAATTCATGTCAGTATTTGAGCATTTTAAATATCATATAAATCTGATTTGTTTATCTTCATGTATTTTGTTTTTATTCATATTTCTGTAAGTGATGTAATGATTTTATTTGCATTATTTTGATATGTATTGATTATTTGAGTGTTTTAATTGTTTTAATTGCACAGACAGGTCCATTTGTTACTGAAAGGGTCATCCTGTATAAAGAGGGCTTGATAAATATATTGAATAATAAATCATCGGGAAAAGTCTAAGATTGTCAAATTTACTTGGAATTTCGAAGAGTTGACTCACACCTACAGAAGAAAGTATACGTTTCAATTTTCCACTTTTTATATCTGCACAAAGCAATTTCAATATTCTATGCTTTGGGCCATGTCATAAGGCAATCATTATTTTATTCTGATTTCTAAAACATTTGCAAAAAAATGTTTTGTCTTACTTGTGCTTATGTGATGAGATTTAACACATTTTATGGGCTTTATTTCTTTACTGAATTCTTTACAAAATGAATAGTCTTTTATTCCATTTTTATGTGCCTTTAAAAAGCCTTTCCCAATTTGATGTAAAGTAACAAAATTTTGGCTGCTCGGCGATGAAAAGAACGTAAAGGGAATATATAATAAATGAACTTAATGGCATATGCAAACCGTAGAGTGAATAATGCTATCAACAAAAATGTAACGATCAGTACCTCTTATATTTCAAATGATGATTTTATCATTGCAGTCCATGTAACTTTTATAAATTTTCTCTAAGAGGGGAAATTCATACCAATGCCAAATCTCTACTTCGGATGGCATAGTTAGTTCATATCTACATTAGAAAGTAAAATTCGAATTTTTTAAGTTTTAAATCTTTTAAAAAGTATTAAAGTCATTTGTGTTTAGGTCACATAGGATGCAAGGCTTCTTTTCGTTTTGTTCTGGACCGTTTTTCATGATTGCCTGTATGTCAAACAGCACTCATGCCTTTGTTTTAAAGTGTAATGAAAGATTTGACGAACCTTATTTATTTCTTGGCACAACTAAATGTGTTTACGAGTTGCTGTTGACCGATTGTCGCCGTCATATTAAAAGAAGACATAGCAAATCATGTCATACCCTTGAGAAATACTTGAGAATACTTGTTTCAAAAGATTCTTCTTCGTCTGACTATATCAACCTGATCCCATGGCCAGCCAAGACCGTCTTCTTATTTTTCACGACCTTTTCAACTCTCGCTTAGGGCTTTCAAATTCCGAAGTGGGCAATTCAATTACGCAAGTGGGTTTCTTCAATATAACCTTTTGAAATTTTATTAGCTGTTTCTCGAGATGACTTTTCCCATCCTGCATTCCCATCCCAACCCCTTCTCTCATTTTCTCCCGCCGCTCCATCTAAGACTCTTCCATTTCTATAATTATAAAATTACAAAATCATGCCTTTTGATATTTTCTTTTGGTGTGTTTAATGTCATTTTATTGGATCATTTTCTGCAAGAAATGTTTACAGGCCCTAGACACGTATCGTTATATGAAGCACGGGAAGGATTGCTTGACTGACCAACGTCATCTCTTACGTCATTGCTTCTCAATTAGTTGATTTCGTGTCTTGATTTAGACCCAATGGGTAGGTGAGTGACCTCTGCGATGATATAAAATCGATGTCGAAAGTCTTTTCACAAACATTACATTGTGTTAGAATACAATGTCAAATATTTATGTAGAATCATGAGCAATGTATTTAAAGCTACTACAACTCATATAAAAGATATCGTGTAATTTGAAGTATTCAAATAGATAATGGTTGCCATATTTAGCCATTACATTTCCGCAAAGAGGAATGTAGGTTTCGTCAAATTGACAAATTTTGACTGGGACTATGTAAACAAAATTTGTGGAAGTAAGAATATGCATATCTCCCCTTCTAAAAAAATCGATTTTGCTCTTCCAAATATAAATGCTGAATGTCATTTTCCCTAATAAGAAGTTATTTTAGATTTAAAGCCCAAGTACAGTTTTGGCAAAAGCGAATATATTTATCGCCAAATGTTGTCTTCAAATCTATATAAAATGAAACATGATATCATGAACATGTTTTTACAAAAGATTGTGTGAAAAATGAACAAGTTTTGGAAAAGTTATAACCTCAAATGTGCAAAATATTTCAGCGTCGTGTCGTACGACGCTAAGTCAATATTTTCTCTCTTGATAAAGGACAACTTCTCATGCACAGAATTGGACGAAAATTTCAGAATTTATTCTTTGTGTATTCCTTTTTATTATACTTAATCAAATCTTGGAAATAACTTTGTGTATGCCCGATAAGAAGCAATATATTGTTATAACCAAGAGAGGGCGCTAAATACGATTTAACGGTCAAATTCAAATTTTCAAAAGAATTAGCTCGTTGAAAACTATGCTTTGGTCTTAAAATGTGTATAAAAATTATATGTCATGGTAAATATTCCAAAAATTCACATTTCTTAATCTTTACCAAAACTATACTCGGGCTTTAAAGCGTATCATGTGAGTATTAAAAATGTTCTTCTCTGAAACTTATATTTGGAATAAGATTTTTTTTGGATTCGAAATAAACAAGCAGTCAAAAAGAGTAAAATTAAATTCTCGATAGAGACCCATTCATTTGTGAAAACATTTAGTCAATATATATTTGTTTAACGTATAAACTTCCTTAAAGATAAATAGGTAAATTGTCATTAATTCGGAGAACTAATGAACTTAGAATAAAAGGGGAAGTTAATCAACCAGGATGCAAGTCTTTTAAGAGGTTTTCATCCACATGTATGATGTATGAGGCCAATACTAAACTTGCTCTTGAAAGTCGAATCATTGACTGCCAATCGTTAAATCCGAGTAACGGTATGATGCGTTTGTATTAAATAAACTGCATAGATTTCAGCTTAACTCCTCCTCCAGAGGTTTTAAGAAATTCTGCGTAAATGTTTTTTTTTTGTTGTTGTTCTATTACGATTAATAATCATCCAATTCAATCTATTGCGAGATTAATGGGGATGTTATTATTCTACATGATTATCTGATGAAGATTTGAAGTCACAGGAGATTTTAAAGGGGAATTACCCTTAAGTTTGTTGCATCTGTATATAATCTCTCTGCATATTTGAAACTGAAGAGTTAATACTCTCTTCGCGGTTTTAACAACTTCTATACGTAAACTTTTGCATTAAGGTTCAATAATCGTCCAATTCAATTTGTGTTGGGTTTTTAAGGGATGTTATCATTTTGCCTGATTATCTATGAAATCTACAAGAGATAAAGATTTGAAATGGAGATTATCCTCATTTTTTCATCTGTATCAAATTTCTCTTTAGAATTTAAGCAACCGGTATTGGCTTACCTCTCCATTTGAGGTAACAACAACTCCCACACGTAAATTGTTGTATTAAGAATCAATAATCGTCCAATTCAATTTATTACGGGATTATAAAGGAAGTTATTATTTTGTATGATTATTAATGTACATGTATGGTCACAAGAGATTTGAAGAGGGGATCTTCCTCAAACTCCTCTATAACTTACTCTCTTTCAATAAAAATTCTCAATAACGATGATCATTTATCTCCCATCACTCTTTAGATCTCAGCCACACTTCAAAACTCTCCTAGTTCTTCTCTTACCATATTCGTTGGTGAATCTTTACAAGGATCTACTTTTAGAAATAGTATAAACAATGCAATTTATAAAGTGAACGTAACCACTGTGCATGAGTCTTCGATTGCCCCAATGGTTGCTTCAGCCCGTCACCAGCCGACTCGCAAGCATTTCGAGAAGCGCCTGTTCCTGATGTCAGCTTTTAGTACCTATTTACCTCATCTGCGTTGGGTTGCAACAAATTGGGGACAAAGATATGTTTAATTCATTGCTGAGATTCGAACCCAACATCTTCTGTAAAATTAAAAAAAAAAACATGCACGCTTTCATGATTTGATTCCAAATAATTGAAATAATTTTGTATCATAAAAATTTACAAAATATTGCTCACAGGTAAGGACGAATTAAGGATAAAAATAATTGGAGTCAAAACCACTTATCGTAGAAAGCTTTGCATTGACAAGTACTCGTGCAATAGCTTGAAATCACAAAACTTACAATACATGAAGAAATAGGATCACACAATATTTTATTAAGTTGGAGATAAGAAGACAACAACTTAATGCCTTGATTGGACGACATGATAAATCCCATTTTCACATCTTCATTAGATACACTATTTATCATAATGTTTGGCTATTTTCTCTAATTTTAACAATTTGACATAAAACATTGAGAATTGAAATGCAGTCAAATATTTATCAAATCATTATCTTATAACATTACAGTTATATAGTCATGGACTATTACAAGGCATAATAACTATCGAACGAAGTGGATTAAGAATGAAACAATAAAGATTTTGAAAGGTTTTTAGACTGTTACTTCTTTTTTAAATAAGTGGAGAAAGATCAGGCTGTGATCATTTCAAATTATAATCATGGTAGAATACTGTGGTCTTGTCATCAAAACATATATTATTGATTGCAGGTTTTAGGTGTAAAAGTAGGAATCTGGAATAAAAACAAATGCGACCTTCAACTTAGGAGTAAACTCGGTAATCAGTCCAGCTGCAAACATGCACGTCTGGTCATCTGTTATCACAACAAGATAATTATTATACGTAATTATAGAGCGTTTAGGATGCTGTGGTATTGATACTATCGATTTTTGTTAAACTATTCGTGACACAATTGAAAGAGCAAATAACAAAAAATCCCAGTCAGCATAAAATGCGATTGATTTAGAGTTCCCAGACAACACAACACTCCCCACAATATCTTTCCCCCTCATGCCGAGGCATTCTTTATTTCACCAAAGTTTCCCGTTCGGTCGAGTAGAACCATCCGCATTTGTTTATTGCGTATAGTCACAGTTTTATGATCTTGCATTTACATTTTCTAGGTTCGATTTTCTTTGGTTGTATTATTAAACATAGAGCTATCTATAATGTAAATAAAAAATTGCCAAGGTTTATATTCTTACTGCTCTTGTCAATGTCCCATTTAAGTTTTTAAATCAGCCTATTCTTATATGCATGAGAAAATAGATTATTTTATTCACGATTACTGTATAGATAATGTTAAAGTTCAGTATGAAAAAAAATTGTGTTTCTAAGCATACATGTATGTTTAAAAGAAAAGCTTGAAAGTCGTAATCGTTGCTCTTTAATGCATTTTAAGTAAGGTTTGTTGAAGAATCTTTAAGCTGAATTAGGATCCGATTAGCAGTCTCGCTCGAAACCTACAAAAAACACACAAAAATCAAAATCTTACTTATTTGTTGTTTTTTTTTAATGTTGTTAAGATCTGTTGATAATCGTGCATACACTCATGCACAATTACAAATCAAAATTTTTACTTTTTAATTTGTTTTCATATAATATACGTTCATTGTCCTTTCTCACCAAGGAATGGCCTCGAGAGACCGATTGTGCAATATAAAATTGTGTTTTTATGATTATTATTTAATAAAAATGAAAACTACAGACTGAATCGATAATATCTTTTAAAGTAATGATGCAATAACTAATTTTGGGCTAATGTAGACTGGGGTTTTGGATGAAGCTAGAATATTGAAAATATTTATGATGATCAGGGATGATGGTTGAGGTGTTCTGATTTTGATGGTCAAACGCCCTCTTCGAAAGTGCATCAATAATGAGGATCGTCCCAAAATATACGACCGAGAACTCCAATGCATTCTACCCGCGAAGAAAGCTCGCAATGGTACCATGTAGTCTCCAATTCCAGGTGCACATAAAAGAGATACGATGAATTGAAAGTTAGTCGTATCTATAGAGTACACGCTTTGTCATAGACTTACAATTAGTATTTATCATAAGTTTAATCGCATCTTTTATCTTAAAAGGCCCCTGGTTTGGCCAATTTTTGCACATTTCTATGTTCGTGAGATTTGGGAATGAAGATCAAAGCCTATTCGACAGGGTTGGGCTCTCCAGTTTCCTGAAAAGAATAAAGACCAATAAAATGTACATACATTCACACTGCTTACTTGGAGTTCGAAGTGAAAATACGTACATGTATTTCCATTGTGAATATTTCTTGGAAATTGACAAATTGATTTTAAAGTGAAAACCCAAAGGATTGTATTATCCAAGAGCAAATCCCACATTTCTTTGGGACACCCGGGTTAATTTGTATTCTATTTCAAAATATTGTCAAAATATTAAAGAAAAGAGAAAAACTTGTTTGTTAATACCAAACATTATTGATGGTTTAGAATCAATTAAGTTGCAAAAATCACAAGACGTTTAAAAAGTTCATTTTGAAATTGTCGGTTGAGGTTTTTACATTCAGACTTTATTTGAATATTTCGTATACATTTACTTTAAAAAGAAAATAAATCAAACCTGCAGAAATGGGAGACTGGTTGACAAAATAGCACATACGTTGTCTGCGAAGAGAAGAAATATATGTTATTCTGAATTGTGATGTATTTCTACATGGATCGCTCGGTGCATTTTTCATTATGGTAAAAACCTAAATATTATTAAAATTATTTCCTTTTGTGTGTGTGTGTGTGTGTGGGGGGGGGGGGTAACAGCTTACATACATCTAATCATTCCTATATTTATTCATTATCGAACCATATTATCATATTAGTGACCATTATTGAATTTATGATATTGTAAATCGTTGGTTAGCTTTGGAACTCTACATAAACAAAGCATTTATGCTATATGTGTCTCTACATAACTTAAAAAAANTTATGATATTGTAAATCGTTGGTTAGCTTTGGAACTCTACATAAACAAAGCATTTATGCTATATGTGTCTCTACATAACTTAAAAAAAAACCTCATAAACACTCAGCTCTCAGCATGTTTGTACAAACATCTGATCAGTATAACGTTATCTTAATATTGAGTTTTATAACATCAAATGACCCGTTTCCTAAACACATAAATGGTATACATGTAGGCTTATGGGAAGTTTTCATAATTCCCGGGAAAGCATGTAAAAACAGTCGGTACACAACTAAACAATAATTTATGATTCTATTCAGCCGATGATTATGCAGGAGAAAGCTGTTATAAAATGCGTTTAGAAAATCTAGTATGAATTTTAATATAAAATGAAATGTTAAAAGAAAGCATTATGGGAACCAGTTCAAGTAAGCACAAATGAGGTACAACTACATTTTTTTTGTGCTGTCGCACAGCAGCAGCCCCATTAGAATTTAATAACCCCATGTATTATTTATTTATTTTTTTGTAATGTGTATGATACGTATATCTGTCTGTGGTATGATAATCAAGATGACATCGAAATTGGTTTTGATTTTTTTCAACCGACATCTTATAATTTCTAAGATATGATGCAGCAGATCTATTAAGATGCCTTGTCTGTACACGTTTTCTTATCGGTCAATGGTGAGAGTTGGTCAAAACAGGATAAACACCATGGGAATTAAAGAAAAGATAAAGATGAGAGTAGAATGGGAGAGGATGGTGGAAAGGACAGTGGTAGAGGCGAAGGCTTGAAGATGATTTTGCCCGCTAGGTTTAGGCGGTGTGGCGCCAGCTAGCATGGCCCTAGTCTATATTATATCCGTTTTTTTATTTGGCCATCTCACCCTCATTTTCACGTTCCCCCAATAGAGCGCGTTCCTCCACTGATCGCGCGATCTCCGAATTTCACCGCTGGGGGTGCAAATTCTTCGGGCTGTACGTTTTTCTGACATGGAGGTCGGGCGAAACATGGAATTATTGGGGGAGGATCACAGCACAGTCCTGACAAAGGACTAGGAATAGACCTACCGTGAGCTCTATCCTGACATGCAGGATTGTGCAGATTTTTTAGATTTAATCTAAAACATGTACCGCTAATCTGTATCAACAAGCACTTGAATCATTTCAAATTATCATCATCAATCGGCGAGATTAGCAGTAAAAAGACATAATAGCAACGACAACAACAACAACACTGTTACCCTTTCTACTAGCTGCTATCATCATGGTTACTACGAGGACGACTACTACTACTACTACTACGACTACGACTATTATTACTATTGCTACTATTACTACTACTACTACTTCTACTTCTACTATTACTACTACTTCTACTACTTTATAGGCACACTGCTAATACCACTACTACTATTATTATCATGACTATTACTACTATACTGCTACTATTATTACTACTACCTCTAATATATACTATTACTACTACAACAACTACTACTACTACTACTAATAATAATAATACTTCTACTACTACTACTACTACTACTACTACTACTACTACTACTACTACAACTACTATTACTACTACTTCTATCACTACCACTACCACTACTACTACTACAACAACAACAACTACTACTAATACTACTACAACTATTACTAATTCTACTTCTATCGCTGCCACTACCCACTACTACTGCTTCTACTACTACTACTACTACTACTACTACTACTACTACTACTACTACTACTACTTCTACTACTACTACTTCTACTATAACCACCACTTCTACTGCTACTGCAACTGTTACTGCTACTTCTACTGCTGCTGATGCTGCTGCTACTACTTCTATTCTCTAATACAGGTTAAAGATATAATTTACAAAATACTGAAATTGTTAAGCGCATTCCCGTGTAGCTTTTCCCGGTCAACAGGTCAGTATTAAAGAGTATTTTAAAAATATTTATAATTTTAAGAATATAGATTTTGCGGTCAATCAATTTGATGCATACGTTTATGATGAAAGTGAATCGTTCAGCCAACACCCTAGGCGGTAAAAGTTATAAAAAAAAAAATAAAAAAAAAAAAGAGAAAAAAAGTATAAAATTGACAGGAAATACTTGCTTTAATCATTAACATCAATGTAACATCATGCATATTGAGCTCTTTACTGGATCCTGCCCGGTTATTCGCGTCCTTATATTTTCCATTGTTACTTCAGTATGATCCAGGATTTATGGAAGGTGCATAATGTTGGGATCCTTATTGAGGTAGCATCGGTCTTGTATGTGGGGAGATGAAGGATCTTGCCTAAAAACTCTCCGGAACCCTCGCAGGGGTGTCCTCAGATGTAATGTATTTTACAGCTCAAATTTAGTTGCAAGTCGATCTGCAAAGAGAGTAAGAGCACCCCACCCCCCCCCCCCCCCCCCCCCCCTCCTAAAATATGAGGCGAGTGCCATAGAAAAAAAAAACAGCCGGGGTATGGGGGTCTCAATTTAAAAAATAATTTTTCCATGGTATTTCATGGTATTTTACGCTTTGTTTTCACCCTTAAATGACTCTTTTGACATTGTTATAACCACGAGATTCGATGAGGTTTCTTTCCAAATTTGCCATTATTACCGTCCCCTTCCCAAACACAGAAATTAAATTCAAGACTACATGTAATTCCCTCGCATATGTTTTAGAACTCAATTTGTATAGCCTAAATGTTGAAATCTACATCCTTGAAACCGGGGAAGTAGGGGATGTCTTTACATCTCGAATTTTGCAAGAGGTTCGAAGCTCACTATCCTCTTCATCACCATCAGTGTCGTCGTCGTTGTCGTCGTCACCACTACTACCAGCGCTACCACCACCTCTTCCCTTCCCTACTTCCAGCGGCACCACCACCACCAACAACAACCATCATTACCACAGCAAATATAACCACATTACCGTAATACCGACATCATCGTCACCGCTTGAAAGTATTCCTTCAAAATGTCAGCCAAGATGCGAGGTATAACAACAACAACAATAATAATAATAATAATANTTTAATCTAAAACATGTACCGCTAATCTGTATCAACAACACTTGAATAATTTCAAATTATCATCATCAATCGGCGAGATTAGCAGTAAAAAGACATGACAGCAACGACAACAATAACAACAACAGCAACAACAACACTGTTACCCTTTCTACTGCTATCATCATGGTTACTACGACGACGACTACTATTACTACTACTACTACTACGACTACGGCTACGACTACGACTATTAATAATTTTACTACTACTAGTACTAGTACTACTACTATTACGACTACGACTATTACTACTACTACTACTACTACTACTACTACTACTCCTACTACTACTCTACTACTTCTACTTCTACTATTACTACTATACTTCTACTGCTATATAGGCATACTGCTAATACCACTACTACTACTATTACCATGACTATTGTTATTATACTGCTACTATTATTACTACTACCTCTAATATACTACTACTACTACTACTACTACTACTACTACTACTACTACAACTAATATTACTACTTCTACTACTACTACTACTACTACTACTACTACTACTACTTCTACTACTACTACTACTACTACTACTA
>BQKZ01000174.1:12010-149890 GCA_036244855.1 Temnopleurus reevesii | reverse complement strand
GGGGGGGGGGGGGGGGGGGGGGGGGGGGGGGGGGGGGGGGAGTCGGAAGGGAGATTCAAGATGAATTATGAAGAAAATTTAATGACAGATGGATAGAGGAGAGGATATAAGGAAGAAGGAAACATAGATGGAGGCAAGAAAAAAAAGGGGTAACAGAGATTTAGAAAAAATAGAGATAAGTAGGAATGGCTGTGGATTATTATAGGTAAAAAAAATAAGAAAATTTATATGAAAATTTGGAAGCACAATGAATTGTGAAAAGTAAATATAAAAAGCCACAGTTGCAGAAACTGTTGTTTGATCTTGATGAGTCTTTATCCAATTTTTCTCCAAATATACCAGTCTCCCATCTTTTACAGATGCCAATGTAAGGCTAATGAAGTTATCTGTTTCTTTATGATTTCATCAATATGTTTTATTTCACCTTTCATTCATTTATCTATCCATGTATATAATTTGACAAAGATAATTCACCAGTCGGTCTATATGATGTGCACATGGGGCGCTGGATTGGTACTCCTCTAACAGAGCTTGTTCAATGATCTGAAATCATGCCATGAACATGCATGATATGATTACATTTTGATCAACTTTGGTAGGGGGAAACCACATATCATAGCTGCATGAGAGATCCAATTACCCGGCAGTCAAATGTTCACAAGATAAACATTCAGCAAATGAAGGAAAAAATCTGGCTATCATGCATACAGAGATGCCAACAGTTCTGGATTATCTTTTTTTGTTCATGTTTTATAAATTCAGGGCTTTTGTTACAAGTGAATGGATAAGATTATGCTTCATGTTGTCATTCTCAATCTCACTTTTGTTCAGCTGTTGCATTATTCACATTTGAATTTTCACATCAAGCATATTTCAGAACAGTTAGCCTCTCTGTACATAGGTTGTAGTACCCATTTTCTCTCTCTCTTGGATCACTATTTGTCCATTCACTTGTGAAAACATAAGACAGCAAACTGTTAGCTTGCCTTATCCTCCTTCATGAAGATATGTGTGCATAATTAAGAAAAATGAAAATCAAATACTAAATTGAACACATTCTGACATTTATTGTAAACTTGTCCACTTAATTTTCAACTAAGCCTACAGATACTTATTGCTTTCTTTCATGAGTCCCATTTGACATAGATAAAGGAAAAAGGAAAACATTTTCAAATATTCTAATGCTAAACACCAACCATGTTGGTCAGTAATTAACAGATGAATGAATGAATTATTGCAGGAAAAATGTTCATCTTCACCACTTGTATATCCAAGTTCTAAGCGAAAATGAAAATAGTGCTTGAGAGACTGCAATTCAAATCTAATATCATAAGGAAAGGGGAGAACACAGAAAGCAATAGCAGGTATTTAGCCACTATATAAATTGTATTTTGGACTCTGATCCAATTTCTTTGAGGTTTTGCAATGCCTCTCTTCCATTCAAGAAATATTGCTCAAATATTGCCATACTTTGACAATATAGGCTTCTCTGGTAAATACTG
Source organism: Temnopleurus reevesii (assembly GCA_036244855.1). Lineage (NCBI taxonomy): Eukaryota > Metazoa > Echinodermata > Echinoidea > Temnopleuroida > Temnopleuridae > Temnopleurus > Temnopleurus reevesii. The sequence continues at coordinate 148,388 of BQKZ01000174.1, read as the reverse complement.
CTTTGGTGATAACCAATATGTGCAAATTTTTTCTCACCTTTTCAGATGATTTTGAAAGAAAAAATTCCTATCTGGTAATAATAATGTTGCATGCCTCTCTTATCTTCTCCCTCTCTCCTTTTGGCTGAATAATTTTCTCATATTTTTATGTGATTAACAATCATTTGTATTGATTTTTTGAATAAAAACTTCTTGCCCAGTATATCATTAAATATGCTTTGCAGACAAGTTACATTTGCAGCGATGAAACTTTATATCAAACCAAGCTAATATTGTTGTTCATTGTGTAGAGGAGAAAATGAAATAGATATGAAATTACTCTCCCTGCAAATCAAGATGGATTTAAGTTTTATATTTGAAATGAAGTAGTTGTTTTGTTCCTCACATATGCGATCTGGGTAAATAATTGGCTCAAAACCAAACGTCACAGAGATGTAGCACGTCATGTGTTATTCTCCTGTAACCTTCAACAGTATTTGTGATAGGTGTGCATCATAAAAATTTAGAGTATTATTGCTATTATTTGGCATTGAAAAACAATATTCATTGAGCTTGTTTGGTACCAATCAATTATCATTGCTGCAATATTGTACAGTAAAATTTTCAAACCAATTTAGTTAGTTAAATATCAACTTTGGTAAAATGTGTTACATACATGTAGGAATGTGATTGATAGTAAAATTAATTGTCTTTGTTTATATCGCAGCAAACTAGGAAGAAAAATAGGCATTGGACGACATTGAATAATAGCACAAATTTTCGTCTCAACAAAATAAATATTTTCACAGTATTTGTTGTTTTTAAAGTTTTGTACAATCTGTCGACTGCAAACTAATTATCAGTTTATCCAATTCTGTCTGGTATCCTTAAAGGTCTTTTGTCATCCCTTTAAGTGATCTTGTTTCGACTGAATTCCATCCAAAGTATGCCAATAACTTTCACATGTGATCTATTTATACACCATCTGGAGGAAACTATACTTGCTCAGCCTGTCTTCCGCCTGTCTTCCTTTCCAGACGCTCAAAAGTTTTTTGTTTTTATGTTTGACGTGGTTGTTGTTTTCAGAGTGGAGCCATCGTTAACCTGTTTTCTGAATAATATGTAGAATACGTGTTTTAAGGGGATTCATAAGTGCAGGATCATGTAAAGTTCATCGTTATAATAATAAAAACTAATTGCATTCTTTTTTTTTAGATGAAATTTCATTGTACTTATATCAAATATGCTTAATTACATGTGTAAACTTTTTGTATTGAACGATTCTTGATATTTGGTAGAGTCAACAAAAAATAACTCCATAGATTTATAGGCGGCTTTATTAATAGATGCAAATAACTGCATTCTCAACTCACAACGTTTTTTCTTGATAACCTGGGATTTTAACCAAGGTTTTCCCAGCATAGCAACAAATAATGTATGCAAATGAGATTCCAAGTATTGTAGTTCAATTGCAAATGACCGATTGAAGGGATACAACATAACTACGTTCTTTGCCAAAAAACATGCATAAATTTTATTCTACAGTAATAGTAAACTGGTCTATTAGGAATACTGGGGCAGCATTGAGCAACATATTTAATCCAATAGGGGATGCATTTTGCCTGATGAAAAGTCAAACATTCAGCAAGAACAATGCATCCCCCTCTTTAATAGTACGAGGAATATTGCTAGATCAATAAAATCATTTCAGTCTTGTGTCCACTCTAACCTTCAGATAGATTCCACAACAAAAGCATTGCAGAGAACAGCATCGAGTTCAGAAAAAGTACAAGAAAAAGATTGATCCATACAGGAAATCAAATAGATAATTGATAAGATGTGACACAAATATTTAGAATCAAGAAGTTATTGAAATGATAGTGTATTTGCTTTTCAAATAAAGAGGAAATTAAATAGCATAGGAGAAAGAGAGATGTGAAAAAAGGAAAGAGAGATCAGATATAGAAAAAGGGTGGGACGAGAAAACAGAAGATTTTAACTAAAGATACATTGACGGAGTGATAGACAGATGATCAAATACAATGCAGAGAAGAATCTAAAGATATCCGTTTGTTTTCAATAATTGCAGTCCTTGTGAGTTGTTTGGCACAATCTCTACTCAATGACCGCTATTTGTTCTGTGGCATTTCTTTTGTGTGTTTACAGCAAATATGATCTTCACACCTCTTGTTTAGTTTTTAGATAGGATTTCCCAACTAAAACTTCCGTAGCCAAAACCTTGGGTATTCAATACCTAAATGCTTGAGTAATAGTGGGTATCAATTTTGTGTGTAATCAGTATCAAGAATACCAAAGGAAATAACATTTTTACTTCATCAATAGTGGATAGGTAATACAGTCAAACCTCATTATAAAGAGCACTGATATAACGAGCTCTCGTTATAACAAGGTAATTTTCCTGGTCCCATCTCTTTGTATTTTATTGTATTTTGACCCTGATATAACAAGGTTTCAATATAAAGAGGTAATTCCTCTGGTCCCAACGACCTCGTTATAACGAGGTTAGACTGTACTATTTTTTTCAGATATATTTAGCATAATATTTGGAGAGAAAAATTGATTCTTGGAAAATGTAGAACAAAGCAAACAATGTGAAACAATTCAATGCAAAATTGACATATTGGTTGCTGGTTGAGGTAGAGAGAAACAAATAGAGGGGAGCGAAGCAGAGAAAAAGATAGAGAAAGAAAGAAAGAGAGAGAAAGAGAGACAGTAAGATAGGGAGAGAGAGGGAGATAAAGAAAGAGAGGCTGAAAAGATATGTGTGATACCAATTGTGCAGCGCTGCATGCCATAAAAACTCTGTTATTTTCATTACGAGCATGTAGATGGTTGGATCAATAGTCCATTTATATTTGATCTTGACCTTCACCTAATTTATTTCTCCTGCGTCCTAGAAGCGTTCCAATTTATCTTCCTCATTCTATATTTCTTTTTCACAAACAGAGCCCCACATCTCTTTCTATCTCTCCCCATCTCTTTTGCACTGATAGTAATAATAATAATAATATTAATGGTATAGATACAATGTACAGAGTAAGAGCATCAAACATACAAAGTGCTGAAGGTGTGCTGCAGTTGTGGTCTTTAGTTTTCTCACTATCCTGCTGCACCTCCTCTCTTCCTCCCTTTCTCTCCCCCCCCCCCCTCTCAATCTCTCTCTCTTTCTGTATCTATAAAGTAAATCTATACTATTTGAATCTCTCACCCTCTCATTCCATTATTATTATTTTGTTCCGTTCTTTTCCTTTTACATCAAAAGTGTATTCAAACAAGGAAAAATCCTTTTTATTTATATCCTTGAACCAGATATAAAATGGCTTTATATTTTGCCTAAGTAATACTGAATAATAGTCTGCATATATTTAACAATGGCTAATGTTTGCAGTGGAAAATCGATTTGTATGAATTCATGTGGAATAATATAATCGAGCATTGTTTTGGTTAGAGTATACATGGTTTTCTTTACACGTACTGTTGAAACACTGTACAAACATAGCTGTCATACATTTTCCCTCTCATACAACTCTTAGCTGCAATGCATTACAATTTTGTTTTTGTAGACAAGGCACTGTCACACATTTTGTAAGTCCACCATGTATGAGTATGTACAAGATTCACATTAGTCCAACATTTTGTTACCAATCCGGCAAAGAATTTTATTCAAGATTTTGTTAATTGTATTCAAATCCTTTCATGTTCAAGGCCTTAGCTATATGTATATCACAGAACTCCTCATATTCAATGCCCAGTCACACAGTTGCAGCCTGTGCAGCTCTATACACGAATACTGCACATTCCTAATCACAAAACAAAACTCACAATGGGAGACCGTGCTTTCGCCATAGCAGCTCCAAAACTTTGGAACAGCTTGCCAATCCACATCAGAAACTCTCAATCCCTAAATACCTTCAAGTCCAATTTAAGAACATATCTTTTCTCTTAAAAAACTTCTATGTACAATTTGGCACTAAGACATAATTAGCGCAGCTGAATATATTTAGTATAGTAATTGCGTTATGTAAATCCATGTATATTATTAAACATGATATAAACTATTTTTGCAAAATAAAGTGGGACATAGATTGTAGATCCGTACGCGGCCATGTACTCAAATGTGCAGACACAACAATGACAAGATGGTTCTGATTTGAATAGCATTACAAAGGACCATTGAATTGGCGTTTGACTTAACTTTTCGGAAATAGTTTCTATCATGTTATTTTTTTAAATTTTGCATCCAATTTTATTGTATATGCCCCAGCATCAGGTAGATTTCCCATTGAAAAATAGGATAGGATAAAAAATGGTTCTTTAATTGAAAACATAATTTGAGATTTCATGTTGATGTTGTCATGTTATGGCTTCCAAGAATACAACTTATGGGTCAGGAGAATGAGGGAGGGGTATTACTCTCTCTCTCTCTCTCTCTCTCTCTCTCTCTCTCTTTCTCTCTCTCTTTCTCTCTCTCTCTTTCTCTCTCTCCCTCTTCTTTCTCTTTCCATTGGTAGGAGCAATTTAGAATAGTGAATAACCATGCATGCACAGGTGAGGGGCCTTTGGGTTTTAAAGCTTTGGGGCTTAGGAGATCCCCCGGATCAGATATAGGGGGCACCAAATTTGAGCTGATTCTTTAAATCCTAGATGCTTGCATGATATTCTGCTGACATTTCATAGGAAATTGGAAAAAATGAACAGAGGTGAGCAATTAATTGCATTAAACATTCATCTAAAGTAGATGTTAACTAATCATGGTAACTTGCACTTCAGTACAAACAGTTATTTATAAGAACCACCAAGCACCCTTACTTTATCTTGTAATTTGAAAAATACACAGAAAGAATAATTTGCTCATAATGTTTGGATATTTTCCTTGATTTAAACTTTTCAATGAAAATCACTGTCATTTCAAACTTGATTATCTTGCACATAAGTCTTCGATGTACAAACTATTACCTGATATATTCAGGAAATACACACAAACATATGCACATACTGTTGCCTCAATGAGCACATTCAATTGACATAAAAATAGCCTAAGGTATTACATAAAACTTTAGTTTTGACGTGTTGTGTGTATGTATGAGTAGATATCCAAGTATAGATTATTTTTCTTTCATTCCGTAACACAAATCATAGTTTAAAAGCTTTACAAACATTGAAATGTCAGGGATTTATTTGGAAGGACTATATTCAAGCACTATATAATATTTATAAACTTTAACTGCAAAATTAAGTAGGTCATGGGACAATAGATCGATACGCCATGTATTGAACTGTGCGGACACAACAATCACAAGCCGGTTCCGATTTGAATAGCATTAAAAAGGAGCATTGAATTGGCATTTGAATAGTAGCGAGATAGATTATTTTGCATTACAATTGAAAATCACTGAAATAGAGAAATGAGTGTTACTGTAATTGTGAATGGGGTTACACATTTGGTGAACTTCTATCATTACAGATACAAAATGTAATATAGTTAAACATGGAATACTTCACACATTTTTATCAATTTAATCTTATTGTTAAAGTTAATTAATTATCCTTCAAACTTATATCAGTGTACAGAAAAATTATTGTTCTGTGCCAGAAGGATGATAGCTTCATTCACTTTGTATAATGATATGTGAGCGTGATGGGGGAAATCGGGTATGCCTGTCCTGCATATACGTGCTTGGACGTACATCTTCAGGACATGTTCGCCTGACAGCCCTGTCCTATATCTCACTTCCTACGCTACCCAAAATGCAGTGCGCAGTCGAGCGTGCACCAAGGCCTCCAACAACCAGATCTCCTTTAGTAAGATACTGGGGCAAGGCCTGTAAACAGATGGCGATGCTGGCGAGTTTGTGATGGGAAATTAGTTATATGTCATGGAAGGTTAAATGCATTGATGAATTTTGTTTCCATATTGTCTTGGCTCAGTATTCAAGAGGGAATATGAAAAGACAAATGTATTAAAGGATGAGTTTCTTGGTCGTAGTTATTGTCAATATGCTACCAGGATGGACAAATTTTATGGGAACGTGTTAGGTTCATTTCTCTTTTAAAGTACCATTTCATATTTTCATGTAGTTTTGTACACATACATGAAACCAAATGTCACTATGGAATATATCAAACAATTGTAGGCGTTATAGGCAATCGCTTGAGTTGTTCATGAAATCCTTTAATGGAACATCTCTTGCGTGGAGGCTTCCTTACTTTGTTATTGAGATCATCATATCTAGACCATGAAGGAAGTTGGCCAGATAAAGAGGGCATAATTGAAAATACAGAACATTAATGGTCTACATTTAGGGCAAGCAGGTCTTTTCTGCATTAGAAACTAGGAAAGTCATGTCTGTTCTACATTGTGGCATTTTGATCTCCTTGTCGGAATGATTCTAGACTTCAAAGGCTTGTTCAGAAGTCATAGATTACACCATTTGTTGTTGGTGTAATCTCATTTTTATAAAGCATTTCTATAAAGCTCACACTAAATTAACGGGATGAGTAGTATATAATATCCAGTCAATATTCTATATGGTCACTGTATAACTGACAAATCTACAATTTTCTTGTGAGTTGGGATATCTAGGTGGGAACAATATGTATGCTTTTATACTCAATTGATGTTCTGTCCATGATTATTATCGGACGGTGACATTAAACTGATCATATCCTGATAATCTAAGATCACCCTGAGGTTGCATATATGCTAATCATACAATTTTCATACGGATTCTGTGATACTCATAGCCTCTACGAATTTCCTAAATTGTAAGATTATTGCCCTTAACAATCATTGTAGTTGATATCAGTGCAGGGTCATTGTGCAGGAGCACTGCAATAGCTTGTGTAATGACCATGCGGAAATGTTATGATCATGCAACATTTGAAACGGAGACCTCAAATCCATATGAAGATTGTACAATCATTGTATACCACCCCAACGAGATCATGCGATTAGAATGTTGGATACAATCAATTCACAGTCACCCTACGGTGATCATGTATGCCAAATGTAAACTGGGCATAATTTAATTGAGAATAAAACTTACAGGATTGAAAGAAATCAAAAAGAACATTCAGAAAGTGAATGTTATAACGTTTTCGAAACAACATGGGAAACGATTGCGACTTTGGCGAAAATGTCTAGACAGCAATTTGAGACAAAATGTAACATGACTTAGAGCAGTAGAGAGCATAATAATAACCCTCCTGTAGGTTTACAAGAATTGTACCTAGATCTCATTTTCATGTCAAAGGTGCGTTCTCTGTGTAAATAGTCACGGTGTAGATGTTTCTTGCAGCTAAATAGAACTAGAACAAGGGCGTATGTCTGAGTCAGGTATCCATTTTAGAGGGTTGATTGCACAAAAGCTATTGAATGAAGTAACGTGCTAACGTGATTGTGGGTGGGGAGCCGGTGGGGAGTTTTGCAAGTTAAAGTTTTTTTATCCATGTGAATAGAAAAACTACTATTTGTCTTTTTATTCAAATTCTCTGCATTGAACCTGAATTTCTCTTTCCAACTCTTTTATCAATTTTTCAAGTCCTAAATTTTCTTCCATTTATTTTCAGAGATGCCAACCATTCTGGTTTATGCATGAGGTGTATTTTCATATTCACAACTTTTATTACAAATCAATTGATGAGAGTAAAGTTTTGTTGTCATATTTTCCATGCTTTTGTTCAGCTAAGATAATCGTAACCTCATGCATATTCTGGGATGGATTATTATAGCTATATGAAATTTATTCCCTTATACCTCATTATTAATGTATTTCTTTTTAACTAAAGGTTATTGACCTGGGAATCTGCCTATGTTATTTCGAATATTGAGTGAAATATTTGACATTGTTGATTCTCATTGACACATGATGTTGGTTGGTGATGTATGCTTGATTTTCCTCCACCCCACCCTATTAGACATGATTATACACCTACACCTTCATTCAGGAAATCAAACATGACAGAGACTACTCAAGTGCCTGTAATAAATTAAATTTCTACCCCTCGTGAGCAGCATTTGATTTGGCTGCTAGCCCAAAATGTCCTACAAAACATTTTTGTCTGTTGTCAAAGTCTAAAAAACACACATGTAGCGACTTACATTTTGAAGGAAGCGGAATTAGAGTTGTACAAGTTCAAATGCCATCAACTTGTCTGTATCGTTTGGCTTTCGTCCTACTTCCCTGGTTGAGGACGGGTGGGGTTGTTGAGTGTTTAAAGCTCGTGCACTGCCCAAAACTTATAGATTTTTGTTTCATTTCTCCTAACACTTATTGGATATAGGTACTGAGTAAAACCCTTTCAGAAATAAGAGACAAATTCTTGAAAGGGTGTAATATTTCCTTGCTCTCAATCCTCATGTGAACCTCTTGCATTTTTCTGATCAAGATGTGTCTTTTCCAATTAAAAGCTCTCCAATAATAAAGATGAAAGAATGAAAATGCATATTTCCCTCTATTTTGAGCAGATATGAGGAGAAAAGCTTTATGCGCATTTTAAGAGATTTCCACTTGGCTATAGGCTTTACTTGTCAATCATCTGCAGAAGTAGATCAGAGGGAGTTTTATTGCTGCCAAAGACTGATTAAAATGAGAGCAATTTTAATGAATGGTCATTTATTCTAAATTTATTTAGAAAATATTATTTAAACCTCTGCTGTGAAGATAAGCTTTGGCATAAGTGAGAATTATATTTCTATGTGTAGGATGCTGTATAAATTTGCAATCACTGATAAATGAACTGTTACACATTAAGCTATGTCAACATCAATATCAATTTAATTTGATATTTCATTGTTAAATCAAAATGTGTTATTTAAGTCAAATGAAAGTTGACTCTTAGCTGATAATCTACAGATCAATAATTTTACCAAAAATTCACTTAAATTGTAGTTATTTGTTTTATTTCTAGTTTATAACAAGGATTTTGCAGAACTAAAGAATAGACAATAGACAGAAATAGACAATATTTTAATTTTCATTCTCTTAGACATCAAATTTATGATCAAGTATAATGTTTAACAGTTCTTGAATGAAAAAAAAGCCAACATCCTCCAAGGAATGCCATATTTGAATGAAGTTCATTTCAAAATAAATAAAATCTTAATTTTGTATTAAAACGCTGCAGGGTTTATAACAATGAATTTTAAACATATCATAAAGTACCCTAAGGTGAGTTTCCCTCTGATCATCAATCAGATATTATAACGCTACCATCATCATGTAATATTGATATCTAGACTGGCATAGTGACCTAGTAACCCACTTCTGAAAAGATAAACTAGATAATAGTTTGGACTACCTGCATCAAATACGAATTCTGTAAATATATACCCGTAATTCCCTTTTAATTTCCTTTACTCTAATTTAAAACGAAAGGGAGAGCAAGAGATAGATGTGTAGACCCTGGAACTTAATAATTCCATTATCATTATGATTATCGCCCGACAGTTTGCATGGATGACCTAAATATCAGCTACAAAGTAGTGCGAAAATTATTTATTCTAATCCCTCGCCCTTTTGAAATAAGCAAAATGAGGCCACGGATTGCCATTGTTTTTTTCTTTATTGTTGTTGTTTTTAGAGCAAAGTAATGGATGTGGGAGTCTAAAGGGGGATTTGTAGGTACTCAGAGAATAATGAATTATTCAAGTCAATTGTTTTTCATATCTAATCCTTGACTCTGTTCACATGAGCACGTAAAAGTAATGTTTTGATCCAGACGAGATGTCTTCTGATGCTCTCCATACTTCTACCTTCCCTAAAATGCGCTTTGAATCTTACGAAAAGGCGATTTATAAATGCAAATTATTATTATTATTATTATTATTATTATTATTATTATTATTATTATTATCATTATTATCAAGTTGCTTCTATTTCTGCAGTATTGCAACTGAAGTTGCGAACTAGGCATTAAAAAAAATAAAATGAGTATGCATTTTTATAATTACATTTGCTAAAATTGGTAAAGGTATATCAGTTTTGCTAAAATTAGTAAAGGTATACCAAATGATCAGAATATGACTGTTCACAATTATAATTGTCAATGTTTTCACAAAGTGATCATAGCCAATGGATATTGTTGCATGAAGACAAAGAAACTCCTACATAGCAACAATTGACAGGCATCCTATTGACATGCAAGTAAATCTCAACAGAAGAACAGTTTCAACTTATGACTAATTTCATGCAATATTACACTGTGGCTGCCATCACTTCATGAAAACTTGAAATGTATTGTCCTAAAATTTCCATTCAATCCTGTGCTGAAGAAGAGGTTGTATATCAAAAAAGAAAAACAGGAAAACTGCTGTGGTTTACAATGCTTTATTTCACATGCAGTTTTGGTGTCTACTCATACTAAATCACAATGTTTTTATACAATATTTTCTTGATTATACTTTATCTGGTCACAGATTAAAAGCTTGATGATTGTAAATAACAACCCAATCATAATCATATCTTGTTTATCCATTAGCATACAAAAAAAAAGATGCCTAACTAGTGAAATATTCATATTTCCATGGCGTCTTTACTTTGACACAAATCTACCGTGTTCTCTCTTTTTTGCTCTGGCAAAGTGTTGTTAGAATGATAACAAAACGTGTCGTTAGTACGGAGCAGTCATCTGTAGCCTTGTCCCAGATATATTTCAATGCGTTTCCTTTGATCATATATTCCTCTCTTTGTGAAGCGACAATCCCCCACTTTATTTGTGTGCTCTCATTTACCACTATAGAGTTCATGCATGACACATTTCTCCCTTTCTCAACCATGTCATCCTTTTGGCCTGGAAAACCTAACAATAGAACCTATTCACATTTGGCATGTTTTTTCGTCACTTTTTGACACACAACTTGCTATAAAGTGTTTCTAAATGGATTTGTTATATCATCCGTGTCTTCACTAAGTAATGGGAGCCAAAGGTCATTGTTGTATGTAGACAAAGAAATCCCGACATAGCGCCTATTCTAAGGGCATCCTATCTAACAATGTGTTAATTCTATACAAGGACACTTTTTAATGGATTTGTAACTCATTTCGTGTAACAATACCCTCTCGCTCTCGTCACTTTGTGAAAACACTGACGATATATATATTGCCTTTGTTTTATTATTTATTATTATTTGATGGATTCCAACCACAGAAACACCATTGTTTTAATGTTTAACTTAGTAATGCTTGAATATAAACAACAAAAAACACCACCATTACAACAGAAATGGTGTCACGAAGCACTGTTTACTTCATTGAAATTGCTAATTACTTGATAAACCATAAACAAGCCATCAGCAAAACAAAGTATCAACAGTGTAATTTAGATGCCCATGTAGTCCACATATCAAATGCTGAAAAACAGTCCTATAATTGCCGACATGTGTGCATAGACGCATAATGTGAATGTATACATCATGAATATGTGAACAGATCGCATACATTTATGTGAATTCATGGCCAGGGGCGTTCTTTCTAGATTTGGTTCTAGAGGTTGGGGAGCGTTGGAGGATCAATAGAGTTGGCACTGAATACACCAGAGGCTATGATTATTCGCACTCTAGTTGCCTAGATTCACTATTTGATCCCTCTAACAATTAAAGCACTTGATGGAATTTGGTCAATGATAAATACCTTTATAGCATAGGCACGCATACTCCGCTCTAGATATTTTTATGAGCCTGCTGTGTCGTTTCAATTAACCCAAAGGTAACCAAATTTATTGTCAACAATTTTACGCTCTTATAAATAGTAGGGCATCGTTTTCTAGTTGATTGTTTCAGGGCTTAAGCAGATTCATATGCAAGGTCGTTTTTAATTAGTCACTCTTCTGTGTCTACCTCTTCCTTGAATAATCATTTTATGCATTGCCTTTTAATACTGAAACAACGTTTGCAGTGCACAATATCATTGATCACTGATATAGATTGCAAGATAAGTTAGTAATCAGCGTTATTAGTGGGCTTTGAAAAGAGCATTGCATTTGCCTGCTTGTCCACAGCCTTTATATTTTTTTTTATATAGCACCATAATGTCTTTCTGAAAAATTAAGTCGAACTCCAATCCAATGCTCCTTTGTAACGCTATTCCAATCAGAACCGGCTTGATATTGTGGTGTACGCACAGTTCAATACACTGCTTATGGCTCTATTGTTCATGACCCACTTTATTTTGCAGAAATAGTTTATATCATGTCACATGGACTTGTTTTTACCTTATTGAGATTATACATTTATTCTTAGGAATTTTCCACATGAGAAGTCAGAACAATTCAAAATGTATTCTTAATGAAAAATGTATGTTTTTAAAACTTTTAGGGGATATTTGATATCTGTTGATATCTGTTAAAAAAGGAAACATGAAAACAATGCCTAGTTCATAGTATTATTCAACTTTTCTTTTTTTAATTGTTCATCCATTCAGACTCTGAAGGAGCAAAGCTAGGTTAAGTACCAAGGGTTGTGAAATCTGGTTGAAGTACATTTAACTAGGTTAAGTGTAAACATGAAATGAGAAATAAGTTCATTGGGCCTCAGTACATGTATTGGCAATTTGGGTTTAAAAGTAGCTTGTCATTTACTCTGCGATAAATTTTCCAATTTTATCTTAAAACACATCTTGTTCATGTTCCTAAAGCAGTGTTATGAGATGATAAAGTGATGATACATGTACAAGTATATACTAGCTAAATTGCAATATGGTGACATGGAAGTATTTTAAAAGAATGACTTGACACAAACAGTGTCAAATATTGTCATGTTTTATCATTCTATGAATTGAATATCAGAGGTTATTTGATTTCAGTTTAAGGTAGATGATAATCATAATCTGCCCTTAAGAAGGCTTAAGTTCTCATGTATATAAGAATTATTATAATGTAATTTCAATTGAGTTCATGCCAAAATTCAGACCAGTCCACAAAGTCTTATCTCAGGCACGTATATATATCAAAATGGTGTTGAAGTTAGTTGGCCGAGGGTGATATTATGGAAATTTTAGAAGCCACTGGCTCAAGTCATTTCCTCTTTTATCCAGCTTTACGACTGAAGGATGATTTTAGGATGATGTTTTAATGAATATCAACACTCATTCATCTCTTTCCAGATTCTGAAGTCCATTATCAGAGTAAAGAAGGCAGATCAAGAGAGGTCTGGAAAGCAAGTTGAGAGTATTTGGAGCATCACAGCAGCTAAGATTTACTTCATATTTTCAGCTACTTCTGTTGTCACAAGTCACCTGAATCAAAAGGTAAGGAGAAGAATCTTAATGGAGGATGTGATGAGGCTAAATTCCTTACAATAGGTGAATGAACATTGGACTTAGAAATGAACTTGTATTTCATACAGTGTAAGTCAGAATGCTTTGGTTACCTGACATTAACATAAAGCTCAGAATGATTTAAATTACCAATTGATCCCACAGTGATCCGATCGTTCTAATCTTTATAGTGATAACAGATAACTAAATGATTTGGACTTGTCATGTATTAGGGGCACAGAAATTTTTCAGTATCTTCTTGACCATCTGAAGCAAAAATTTGTCAGACAGGAGATCTCCTTGCACATATGTTGTTTTAATTAAATCAATTCCAGTCATAACATGTTCACATCTGATGCTGATACATGTAATTGGTGATGATATCCAATGTATTCCCAGCTTCATTTGAATTAATCCAATATCTTATACATAGAAATTCACAGGGAAGATGTGTGGCTGTTACAAACATGTCCATACATCAGGTGAAAACAAAAAAATCAGAACTTTGCAGGGGAAATACTTGGCTGATGCTACCCTGGGTATGTACTAATGATGTAGGATATTAACGTAAATTTGTGTAATTGATATAATAATAATATGATAAATAATAGGTCCATTTATATAGCGCAATATGCATACACTCTACTGCGCTTGATACTAGGTACCATATCATTACCTTGGCTATATCTGCCGAGCAAGCCAGTTAGGCGCTCAAGCATTCCAAGAAATAAATTCCTGCCAGGTACCCATTTTTCACCTGGGTTGAGTGCAGCACAGTGTGGATGAATGTCTTACTGAAGGAAATTAACACCATGAGTAGGACTCAAACCTTTAGATATAAATGAGTGTAGAATAAAGTGGAGGGAAATATATATATATATATATATATATATATAAGCTTCAGAAATATCGAAAGTACAATACCAATGTTTATGTTTATTTATACTCTTGATTTATGTAAGAATGGCATAAATATAGAATATGTTATAAATTCTGTTGATATTTAGCAGAAGAAATGAGAAAATTTTGTTACCTTAGATTAAGAATATTAAACAATTTAAGCATGGATTGTAATTTCCAAAAGAAAAGCATTAGAAGAATAAGAATTGTAAAATAAATTAGTATTGTGCGAGGAATGACTGACAAGAGAGTCTGTACAAGAACAGAAAATAGGATTGCATATATGAGAAAATAGAGAGATTTATGAATATGGAAGAGAGAGGTTGAAGGCAATCGAGGAATTCATAAAGGAGAATATATAGGCCTTATATATATGGAAGAGATGCGGTGGAGTGTGTATTTATCTCTCATTGCCAATGCTCATTGTGAGTCAACTCCAAGCTGCGGTGGAAAATTTGCGGTTTTATTATAATAGTGCGTAGCTCAACCCGGTGCCCCAAATCAATTTTCTGTGGGGAAATGGCCAGTGGATGAAACATATTGGGTGATGATGGACAAACTGTGACAGCCCGTAGTGTGCTCGTGCAGTAGATGGATTGGCATTTGTTCCTCTTACATTAATATTAACCTTTCACAGAAGGAATATTATCAAACCAATGAGTAATTATTATGCTGAAGTAGTTGTATTAGTGATCATAGAAACAGATGTACTTTTTAATATTGTAAAGTGCTATAGAGATTGTGAAGTGAAGAGAAAATAGTACTGGGGTTAATATTATGAGAAGTATGATTTATATAGGGAGAGTCAATATAATGTCCACATGAAGAATTATTATTTTAAAAGATTAATATATGTTCTACTGAATAATAAATTTTGACTGGGAATTGTCATGATAGTGGTATTAGCAATGTACACCCTGTACATCTTAAGAGTATAGATGAATAATTAAAGATATAACGTTAAGTAGGAAACGTGACATAAACTCTCAAAATTTGTGGCAAATACAACTTTAACTGAGGTTTTAAATTGGATTTATTATAAATCTAAAATAGTGGCCCAATAGCTGAATCATTTTTGATATTGATAGATGAATGAACAACATAGCAAGCAACAAAAACCAAAGCAAATAAAAAGTCAAATTACTGTTTATATGTACATATAAGCAAGACACAGTCATAATGAATAATTCACTATAAAAGCACGAGTAATGACATTCTGAACATACATCTGTACATGGGGTCTATTGAGGTAGCAACCATCATGAATAGCTATTGTATTAAAAATCTTAAATTTATATTGGAATATCTGAAGGATCTTCATGATGAAATTTATGGCACACATAAAAACGATGTTATTTATCTCTTCAATTGGTATTCTTTCTACCTGGAGAAAGACTGATGTTGAGGTCGGGGGTCGAGCCTGCCTGTGACCCACATAATTGGCCCTACTTAACACAGCCCTTCGGACGGCGAGAGGGAAAGAAAAAACCTGCTTAATATAGCTCACTAACATACTGGCGCAAACACGCTGCATATTGCAAGTGGGGAGGCCTGTACACGAGAAGTATAGAGGGTCTATCCACGGTCTTGATCATGCTTGATACGCTGAATGTAAAAGGAAGATGACTTGATTTTGTTTATGCTCAGAGGTAGAGGCCATCTTTTCATGGATGTTGTATGATGCCACTATCAATGACCTTTCTCATTATGGATTGAAGCTGCATTCACACACGGCGAACCAATCTGCTGAAGTGGAATGTTCACCACATTTGATTATTTCCTCTCTGTATTTCTGAAGAAAATCAGGGTAAACAGCCTTGGTTTAAACTATGTTTTTGTTTTATTATTTAAAAAGATGTTTATTTTTGTTAGTTTTTGCAACATATTGTTTGAGTAAAGTAAAAACACAATATAAAATATTTCCATGAAATAAAGTGGGTCATAGATAATAGATCCGTTTATTGTGTATTATACTGTGTGGACACAACAATCATAAGCCGGTTCCAATTTGAATAGCATTATAAAGGACCATTGAATTGGCATTCAACTCAATTTTACATAAATAATTTATATCGTGTTTAAACTACATGCATTTCCCTGCTAAACAGCTTTGTGTGTGAACTATCCTTTGGCAATTGGCAATATAAAAATATAGCCTATTGCTGGTTTCTAGGATGGGATAAATAAAATTCATGCCAAAAGTAAGTGTATGAAAGATGAAGGGAGAGAGAGATGAATAAATGTAAAATGGACACATCGTGGAGGGAAAGGGTAGTTGATAAGAAACATTAGCTATTCACCGAGTTGCCCAGTTCTCTGGTCATGCATAATAGTGCAAAAGAAGCCTGTTTCATGCATAGCATTTTGCCAGAATATACTTACTGCACAGCCTTTATGAGCTTTTCAGAGAAGTGCGTATGATAAATTGGACAACTCACTGTTTATCCTCATTGTAGAGAGTGTATTTAAAGTCAAGCTCTAAATGTCGAAACCTTCAGGGCAGTCTGCAAGATTATAATGGACTATCTTGCATTAAGTAGAAATTAATATGTGCATTTTTCTTTCTGTGGAATTACTATTTTACATTACATGCATGCGTAGGCCTATGCTGCTTTTCTTTCTATGATGTGAAAATTATACATTGGTACACAATATATTTCTTGATTGTTAACTTTCATCACCTGACTAAGTATTTTTTCAGAAAGGAGCCCATGCCAAATAGTACATTAATCAGTGATGAAAAACGCTCCTATTTATAAGTAGAAAATTGTTGATACATAAATTGCTTGCCAAAATATAAACAAATTAATAACAGGAGTAAATGTAAACATGATGTTTAACTAGACCAGACAAAGATATTGACATACTTTCTAAATCACATATGATTTACTTTAATGTTTTCTCAAAAAGAATTAACCCTTAACGTGCCACATGCATTTGTACTGATCTCTGCAGGAGTGCCAAGTGCGTGTATACACACAATCTTAATAACACCTTTTTGTACTACTATTGTGTATATCGTACAGATTAACTCTGGAGCTATTGTATTGTTCTCACATCCTGCTTAGGTATTAGCAGGCTATTTTTTCATACGATAAGCAGAAAACAATTTATAGAGGTGAAAAGGATCAAAGAGTTTTAAAAACCACTCCAAGGAGCAGCACAATAAACGTGGCACAGGGAGTGCAGTATACTGAGCGCCTTAAGGTTTAAATGTGTCCCTTTGCAATACATTGTAATTTACAAAATATAGTCGCTGAAACTAGTTTGGATTTAGATAGAAAACACTAAGGAATTAAGGTACAATTTTGTACCCTTAAAGGTGCAACCGCTGGTACGAAAGCAGGACCCTTTAGGATGGAGATCTCCACTCTGAGGTTGCATATCTTCATCCTGAATGGTGCTGGTATCATATCAGTAGCTTTACCCCTAAGGGTGCAAACTTGCACCATAATTTCCTATTGTGAACTGTGTAACAATACAAGTAAGAAATTAAATGGTGTTCAAATTGATTTTTTAATTAGACACAACTGTGTAATTCTACTTTCTTTAAAGAAATAAGAAATGTATCTTCTTTTGTACAGAACTGATCCCTTTTTCATTAATCCCAGTTTCAATTATGATGAGTAAACACATGCATGTTGACTTTAAAAATGGAATATATCCAGTATTACCCATGTTTTGTGTGTCAAAGGGGCTTTAAGGGTGCATGGAGGTTAATTAGCTTCCAAGGCCGACGATACCTAGCATGTAGGCCAAGGTATGAGTAATGACCATGAATCACTATTTAACCCATCTCTTCTTCCTTCTTACCCTCCCTTGCTTACCTAAATCAAATCAATCTTTCTTGTATAGATCGCTTGGATGAATGCCTGAAACCATGTACTGCTTTACAGGCAAATTTTATTCCCTTGGGCACCATTCCCGGATGTTGACAACATAACCAAGACATTGATATCAAATAATGTGGATACTGTAAAGCGTCGGTTCGTAACAAGTTAAACGATAGATTGTTCAATACAGCTTTATTTTTGTCATGTTTGTAATCATTGCAATGAAAAATGATTTGGCAATTATTCAGGTTTAAATGATTCACATTTCATAAAGTATGTCGGTGTATAACAATTTCAATGTTGATTTGAAGCTTTAAAAATATTTACGATTGATTGAGTGAATCTGAAAACTAGAGTGATATTAGAGTGACTGTCATATTTTGACTCTCTTGGAGGAATTTCCAAGAAGGTTTACTCCAAAGAGAGTGAAATTACAAATTTCAACCCCAAATTAATTCAAAGATCAATCTAACTTCACCTTTTTCCTTGAAGAGTGAACAATGTCACTCATATAGAGCAGAAAACAGGCAAGGCTACAGGTTTAGATGTTCACCGAATGTTCAATAACTTCGTCCTAGTCTAAAATGTCAAGTGTACATGAACACACTCGGATGCTCGCCCAGCTTTTGAATCCAATCAAAATAACATACTGATGAGGGATGTTGTGTTATTCTGCACTCTACGGCTGTAGGAGTCATACACGATGAATGACATAGGTATCCGATAATTAGTCTACTCTGAACTTGGATTGTATGTATGTGGTCAACCCGTATAAGTAGCGATTTCTCAGTAAAGGCTACGTGTCTATCAAATCACCCACTTTTAGAATTCCTCATAATACTTAATATAAACAATTAATCAGGATAAACAATAGACAAGGGATTTTCCGGAAAGCAGCGATGAGCTTCTAACACCTGATACCTTGTCCTCAGGACAAGTTAAAAATCACTCTTAAGTGTGGATGTGAATTTTTAATTCAAGTTTTATATTTCTGGAAATGACCAAATGAACATATTTTAATGTCATCAAGCACACTGCAATCAATCTCACCCAGTGTGATTTCAAGTATTGAATGATATTTCTCATCACAGTACAAATCTTGAAAAATGTGATCAGTTTGAAGTGGTATAACGAGTGATCCCTAATCTATTTTTAGCAGTGTAAAAATGCTTTGTACTAAAGAATTTCCATTAATTTTGTCAGAATGGAACATGATTTTAATTATTTATTATATAGACATAATTTTCATGATGATATCCATGCAATGAAAGCAAATAATGATCTCTGATAGTAAGCCCTGGGTTATTCAAAATTTGAACCATGGGTCCAGGAGACAATGAATTAATTAGTCCTTTGTTTTTGAAGTTCGTTAATATTGTCAGCTCTGTCTTCTGATGCAACTTTCCTAGAATGCTCAATTTGTTATCCACACAAAATTTAATAGGAGTTATTTGATTAATATCCATCTGTATATGAACAGTTGATAGGATATTTCATAACAAGTAGACAAACATTATATCTTAAGCTTCTGTAATTCAAGGTTTACCAGCAATGAAATCGTGCATCTAGACATCTTTCTTTAATTTATTTTCTGATTTGGAGTGCAAAAGAGTATAGAGAGATAATGATCAAGTGCAATGTTTGCAGTTATCTATGATTTTGATGGTTGCTGCGTGCGTGTCTTTCGCCTTGAAACGGTGTGATACCATGCAGATTGCAGACCTGTGTCAACAAAATCAAATATGCATAAGCTTTGCGACAAATCTCTGCATGTTGACATGTTCTTTTCCCAATTTTAATATCATCATATTAAATCTTAACAACAGCGATCCTCTGTATGGTCCTAAATAATTCCCATCGATCACATCCTTGCATTTTATCCATCTTTATCCATTTTACTTATTTTATCTCTATAAAAATCTGCTTTTTCTTCATTTATTTCTAACTGTTATCACATCACGTAGGAGGCCTAATCTTCAATTGCTTTTCCAAAGTATTTTATTTGGTTTGTCATATTGTCATATTTGTCTCAATTTATTATTTCCGATTTTAGATTGGTTAAGCTGACACTACACCATGGTTTCACAAAAAATACCTTATACTGGCACGTCATCTTTTCATCTTTGTTAGATTTTTTTGACAAATTACTAATAAATGTAAACTAAATTTTGATCAAATGTATATTTTGAGCCACATCTTATCTTTTAACATTTTAATATCTCTTAAAATTCTTTTTTTTTAAGATTGTTATGAACCATCAAGATGGCAGGTGCCTTTTTTTAGCTTTTCATATTAATAACCTGAATCATTTTCCCTTCAAATACCCTTCATGTCAGGTAGCGCTGTGCACTGATGACAAGGGATTTGGTATCCTAGTTAGACATAGTAGTGCTATCTTCTATTAGCATAGGTGCATTTGCTCCGTAATTACGCGTCGACTCCCAGGTGTATCAAGCGTGCAAGATGTGCAAATGACAGTTGTCGTCATCTTTCTCTGCCCTTGTTCCCTCGTCCGTCTTCCCTTCCTTTTATGGGGCAAAGGAGCTCTGGGAAGCGGGCCCATTTTAGAGACTCAGCAAGCTGAATCAACAGTCAAGAGGAACCCCAAGGAGCGAGGGGCATGGGGTGTTCTATCTATCCCAACCAGGAAATGGATACAAGTTTGGAGTCACTGGGACAGTACCCAGCTTAGTTTAACTTCTTGTTTACCAAAACTTTTCGTTGATGGCTGGAGACAACGGCATCTTTGAGCAAAACTAATTGATTTACAAGAAAGTTGGCTTTTTGGATCTTCCCTTAATTAATGTCTGGGACAGGATTCAACTGATACCTCCATTTAATTCTGAAATTCTCTATAAAAAAATCTGATATAACAATATTTCTGATATGAAGAGGTAATAGTTTGGTCCCAGCTCTTTATATTGTTTTTCATCCCTGCTATAACAGGATAACTGCACAACCAGGTTTTTTAATGTCTCAAGTACCTCGCTATAGTGAATTTTCACTGTACATGGAACAGAAGAGCGAAAATAAAAATTCATATTTTAAATCAATGAATAAAGCATTGAATCATGAAGTAGACCAAACTGTATATAAAGTGCACTAAACCTTAAGGTAAATGTGAGAGAATAACAAAGGTTAATTTTAGTGACTGTTTGATTTCATTTCTATGATAATAAAACATACTGCTTTATGAAACGGAATCATTATGAACATACTTTTTAGACAATTCCACCTGCTTCTGATGTGATACTCGTTGAATCAATGTTCTCACCTTCCATTAATGTAGAGTCAAAGTACTCTTTGCTATCTAACCCAAGGTGTCATGAAAGAGAAGAAAATGCTGCACTGTGTTAAATAAGGTTGAAATAATTTTTAATTTACATAGGTGTGTGAAGAGACACCAATTACAGACAGTTCGATTTTGATGATAAAAAAATACTGTTTGTCAGACAGACAAATATCCACCAAAGAATTGGACTTTTCTTAGTTTTATTTTGATTCTGACAATAATCAATGTTTTGAGTTTGATGTTTATGAGATAAACATTTGATTTAGCATGAAGAACATGTAAACAGCTTTTTAAAATTTAAACAGAATAAACGATGCTCAGATAAATTAATCCTTCAAAGTTAAGAGGGAGTTCATTAATTTATGTGAAGTGACCTGGTGTTGTCTTTCTTACTTTAAATCAGAGATTTAGCCTTTAAAATCCTGCTCATATCCCTTAGCAAGAATTTTATCAACAATATACTGCACTCAATCCAGGTGAGGTAAAATTAACATGGCAAGAGATATTTCATTAATATTGCGGTTGTGGTTGCCTGCTGAAGCAGGATAATAATTATTCAATTTTTAACACTATGAGCATCGAAAGTAGCCAATATTTTTATGCCTCTGCAAACATAAGGTGGTGCCGGAGGCATGATTATTATCAAACATATATCTCCCTTACTTTCATCTGCATATTGGGCAAAAGCCAAAATTTTAGCGTACATAAAATGAAATTCACTGAATTTTAGTCTTCCTCACATATGAAGGGGTTTATCATTTCATGTTTAGAACGGTCATTGTACACAAGTCCATGGGCATTCTAATGATCAGAAATTTATGCAAATTGATGGTCGCAAAATTAACGGAAATAAAAACCCCGAAAAAATTTCAGCTCATACAGTATACAGTATTTCTGCTACTACTTTCCCCGCGTTTTTAGCTTTCTCACTTCTCTCATTGTCATTTGCTCTCTCCTCCCTCTCTCCTCCCTCTCGCTCATTCTCTCTTTCTCTCTGCCTCCCTTCCTCCACCTCCTTTCTCATCCTCTCTCAGCTCATAGATCTACTGTATTTCTTCTACCACTCTCCCTTCTCTCTCGCTCTCACTTCTCTCGCTGCCATTTGCTCTCTCCTCCCTCTCTCAATCGTTCTCTCTTTCTCTCTCTCTCCCCTCTCTTTCTCCATTTCTCCACCCCTCTCTCATCTTCCCTCTGTCCCTCCCCATCTCTCTTACTTTCTCCCATCACCATAGCATACCCATACCGCTGCTTCATTCTCAGTGTAATTGATCAGCATGACTTCTATAGCCTCGATCCATATGTTTAAGTTGCTAGGTCAATGTCGAGCCGATAGGAATAAATCATAGCCTGCATGGATGAACAATTAGTCAATCCCAATCCTACTTTCAACTAGGCACAAAATGGAAACAGCAGCAACAACAAATAACATTGACAATGCAACAAAATGTTTTTCTAGTATATATTACATTTTTTGTTTTTTATATTTAACAATATTGCCTAACCTTGTATTACCTTTGATTAGTCCGCCAATAATTATGTCCATATGGTATGATTGGTTATTGCCAGATATTTATGGATATTAAGAAGACTAAAACACAAAAGATTTAGTGGTATGGGAGGGAAGAGATCTTTACTAAACGTTTTTCTAAAGAATAAATGCACTGCAAGTCAGAGATGCCTGAAATTAATGCTCTCCCTTTGACCTTTACTGTGACTATTTCAAGGATTGTGATATATAGAAATTCCATCTGGAATATAATTGCAGAAGAGGAATCTGAACAATAAGACCTTGACTGAGAAGTTATATTTGATTTAGAGTCATTATTTTTCAGGGAGTGTAATTGATATGCATTTTCATCTGATTTTTTGCGTAGAAGAATATCACTCAATGGATAAAGTTTTGCTTTTCATTTTTAAAGTATTCCGTTATTTTTTTTTTTATCATTTCCTATAAAAGATATAAAGTTTTTATTCATGCTAATTTAATGTCACTATTTATGGTTTTAACTTTATGTACATAATATTAACATATGTGTGATTAAGATAAAAACATGAAGTCATAGGATTAATTTATATCAGAATTTGTCCTTCCCCCACCCCTTTCCTCTCTTGCTAGCTCTCTTCGACCTTCCTTCCCCTCTCAATCTTATTGTGTTACAATTTCCCTGCAACTGTTAATAGAATAGAACCAAATTTGCATTCACTTTGGTCCAGATGAGTAGCAGTAGATAGCACACTCCATAATCTGTACAAAGCTGATTGGAAACCAGAATGGAGCACGAACACAGAGATATTAGTTAGGGAGAAAATGCCACAAAAAAGTAAAGTGCCCTGAGGCTATACTTGGCATTGACCGTGCCTCGATCAGTAGTCCCTTTTCTTTGCGGTTCACATCACCGCCTGAAGACGGGAAAGTGCGATGCGTACTGGAGCGCAAAACACGGGCTCGTCAATGTGAGCATGAATGATTTGCGCACTGTCGAGGGAGGGTATTGTATGCAATGTAAGCAGTAGCCAAGAAGAAGAATTAAGAAGAAAACAGAAAGGTTAGATGGAAATGGTTAGAAAAGGGGAGGACGAACAACACTGCCAATTTGCTAGTGATGTCAACCAGTACTTAGCATAATAAATTTGTGAGTATGTGATCTGGCATACCCCATGCTGACTGTGTGCCTTCTTTTCCAACACTCTTCAAAGGTGCATGCACTTCTAGATTAGGTTAGTGTATGAAAGAAGCTCTCCAATATGTGGAGAAAGGTCTCCATGCCATCTATTGTATGCAGCAAACATGATGACAGATTATGTGAGTTTATTGTGCAAGTGTTACGTATGCTACGATGCACTTCTGTGACTTCTTGGCAACAATCTGTATATATGAAGCATAAAACCGATATATTCAGGAGAATGTAATAAAGCAAACGGAATATTTGTGAGTGTACCAATGAGTTGGGTCAGCGTAGAATATTTTTTAATTATGCTTTTGGCACAATTCGAACTAAAATTTGATTATCAACTATTATTCTTTGAAAAGCATCTGCCAAATATTTAACGAAATTATGAATTTAGATGAGTTGATGGTGTTTTTTTTTTAATTTACTCAGCTCAAATAGGAGTGATACGCCTAGAACAAAAGTAATACAATACATTCTAGCCATGTGTTGTAAACATTTTGTCATCTTACTAACATTTACATTATCATTATTCAAATAATAGGTAATCCATACTTATTGAAAGAAGCGCTTGCTAATATTGACTTAAAATATAAGCAATTTATGAAAATTAAGATTTCTATTTTGCCATAGATTCTCAGTGATTGACAAGTAGTTGTTGCATTAATGTTATTTACAGGAAATATTTAGAGTAAAAATTTCCAACTTTGATTGAAGGTACCCATGTGATTGATTGTGAGTATGGGAAATGATTAATCCAATCTTGATTTGCAAATGATGTTTAAAAAAAAGTATGGTAGTAATGATTGCATATAGTGATCAGTAATTATTAAGATAACTATACGATACGTATAAATTTAAAGCTAGCATAATACAAAGTCAGTCAAAAGTTGTATAATTAATTCACCTGATTTTTCAATACCAATTCAGTCTAGTCTTAGTTTTTTTTCACGCTGGCTAAAAATGATGATAAGACTTTTAACATATTGTTACACAGTGTTTCCATTACCGTACAATAAGAAATGAGGTAAAGTTGTAGCACAGACCTTTTTTATACAATATACACTGTGCGCAAACACACCTTGTTTTGACATACAATGTTCACCTTCATCCCTCCATCACTACATAGGATGATATTATATGTTGGTATGCGTACGCATACCCTTACCGTTAACTTATCTGAGGTCACTTTATTCTGTGGCATCGTTGGGTATTGATGGACGCTGCGTACCATCGACGACTAGAGGTTTATGTCACATGATCGATGTTATTCAGATCGCAGCATCCCACGTCCGACCCGTGGTTGAACCCTGTTTCTAGTGCATCCATAGAGGGATGAGGGGCTATGTGTGTGATTACAGCCTCTTGTTCCACGGGATGTTACCAAAGATGAGATGCGCAAGAAATAGACATGATTTGAAGATGATGATGTTTCCGGTAGCAACCATCAGATGCCTCTCATCCCCCTATGGAATGAAATGTATAGGCCTATGACAGGGTGTTCATCAAGAGGAATAAAAGAAGATAGTCTGTTGCTCCCTAGAGCTTCCTCACAGGCATTTTCATCCTTAAAAAATGAAGTTATCTCTTGGGTGTCATTAATAGGAAAATTCACAAACAACCATCAAAGCTCAATAATTACACTGTTAGAGCAATGACAGAAAGAGCAGGAGAAGACGGGAGAGAGAAAGAGTAAGAGAACATAGAGTATGTTTATTCAGAGTTAAGATGAATTTCTATTGGACGATTAAAGATCACCTTACCTTGAGAATAATTGGAAATATATCCCCATTATGTGTATTTCATATTAAAGAAAGATGAAAATTGGGGCGGGAGCTTTGGTATCCTTTTTGTTATTCTTACATGTTATGTTCAGATATTCAGATGAGTTTGATGATTGTTAGAGCCGCCGATATTGTTCAGGAATATTGTGCTATGTCTACATCTACTGAAGATATACACATTTAGATCATAGATCATGTTACAAGTAAAGTATCTCAGAGTGTTGGTGTCATTAGCCATCTAAGATATATTATTCCAAATCGTATTTTGTTTATGTTATACAACGCATTTGTTTTACCTCATATCATGTATTGCAATTCTGTATGGGCAAATATGCACCCTTCAAAGTTAGATAAATTACATAGACTTCAAAATAGGGCACTAAGATATTGTTCCAACTCTGATTATTTAGCACCATCTCAACCTCTTTTTCATAAATTTAATCCTTGAACATTTTCGACATCAACAAATTACAAATCGCGTCTTTGATGCAACGGTTCTTTTCTAATTCACTTCCTCCAAATTTGAAGCAGTTTTTTATTCTTAATAAATCCGTTCATAATTATAGTACCCGAAATGCCGACAAATTCCATCACTGGAATGTTTCTACTGAAAAGTCAAATACTTCTCTTCGCTATGTAGGCCCCAAAATTTGGAATTCATTACCGTTAAACTTACAGTCTATTGATAATAATAATTCATTTAAAAGATTATATAAAAAACATATTCTTGCTCTGTACAACCTTTAAATAACAACAACCGGTGGGGGGGGGGGGTTGATTGTCTTAATCACACTTTCTCATCTTGATTTTGTAACTTTGTTTGAATATATTTTTTATATTTCTTGTTGGTCTTACCATTTTTCTCAAGCCTTACTGGCTTCTACGTTAAGACCTTTTTCCATAATTTTATTATATGTTTCATATTGTTTTTACTATGTTAATTTACTTATTTATAATGTTGAATGCTTAAATTGTATATATATGTGCACCTTGTACATTTTTACTGTGGAAATAAATATATTTCAATTCAATACATTTGAATATGTGATAAAAGAAAGCTGTGATCAGATTAACTTTACAGAATCGCACACAGTATTGAGCCATTTTGAATAAAGAATCCACTTTCATTGGTGCTAATTGTTTTGCAGTTGAATTGCAGTCAATTGCAATTATCGTTTGACACCTATAGTACGATAAGCTGTCACAAAATTAAACATTGCAGAATAGACTGCATTTGACCACCGCTGGTGTACTAGAGACCAAACAATGTAATTTACTTTTGAAAATGCATTGTTTTATCTGTTTGGTATAGATACTCATTTTTAGTTGGCACGTCCTATTCCTTAGGCCATTGTCTAGAAATATGTAATAAGCTAAAATTTAGACATGATCTTACAAAATTTACAGTAGAAAATTGCATATGGTAAAAAACAGCCATCACAGGTAAAATTTATCCTTGAAAAAAAACGTTTAGATTTCCATTTTATTTTTGTTTGAAATACTAAACAATGATTAAACTTTCTTTCAACCCTGCAGAGCCTGTAATTCATTTTCACTTTCTGTCATTTTGATGTAACTCGTATTAAAATTTGATAGTTATCATAGATGCCCTTTCTGAAAGTTTGCGTCCATGACTCCTCACCCCAATAAATATGATTTAATGGAGTTTTTCAGTCTCCCTAATGCATGGTCCCTCTCCCTTCATGGGCCCTTCTCTTCTCCATAGAAGTATAAAATGATGTAAGATGAGGTGCACCAAGTGATTTGCACTTTCACAGAATATTAAGCAAAGGCAAGTGCTATACTAGGAAGTGCTACCATGGAAACGGGTCTAGTTTTCAAGTCAATTGGTGAAAAGGTGGACGTCAAGCGAATATGAAATCGATACGAGCTCCGACTGACATGGTTCTAAGGTAACGTGGAGCTCGAGGTGAAATCTGCAAGACAAGGAGAGATATAGGAAGATAAGTGACATCTCATTTGGACTCTGCAAAGGTCAAGTACTCCAAAAAAGTGCATCAAGATGATTTGAACCTCCTTTTGCTCCTTTTTTTATTGCTCTTTATTCTATCTGCATTTTCAGGTCACCTTTTTTTCATACTCCATCAGATGACCATCGATGACCATCTCCCGACCACTGATTACCCTTAGTGACCATTCATTTTCACCGCTATGACCAGTCAATTTTCTTGTCAGTAATACTTTGTTCATCCTACAATGCTACGCAATGCATTATCCCCCATGCACTCTGAGGCAGATTGCCACACTCGCGCAGCACAGGAGCAGCAGCTCAGGGATCAATAGAAAGAGATGGAATTTAATGTGGTGTGACTCTGTAAATTGTGAGGAATTTGTTTGCACGATGAGAATAGTTGTGATCTGCGATGTAGAAGGGGACGAGAGTGGTGATGAGAGGGGGAGAATGATGATGAGAGGGGTAGAGAGTATTTGTTGGGTATTGATTTCAGTATGTACACATCAGGTTCATATTCTGGCCAAACACTCCCATCACTATAATGCTGTCATAATCAAGCTTCTTTTTTTTACCCTCCCCTCTCTTGTTTGCTTTAGTACATCGAAGAGGAAAATGTATGCACTTTTACTGATGTTTGTGTTGCACGTTTCAGATTTACTCAAGACGTTTCATTTCTCAGAAAATCTTGATGAAATTTTACACAGCTGAATTTTGTTCTGAGGAGAAAAGATGATGAATAAAATATGTGCATTGCAGATGATGTTTGGACTATTGAATGCTACATTTTACATTGCAGATAAATATATTAGCTCTATTATATGTGAAGAAGGAATCATCTTGTTTGTGACATTTAGAAATTTTTATGTCTTTCTCAAAGCTCACGATTGGAATAATGATCTAAACCCGTGTTAAACCAGCTCTTGATTTAGCCCAATCAGCCCCTGTTTTTCAATTTATGTCAAGATTTAATAGCCTGGTCTGAATTATTCAAAGTCAGAAAATCTGATCGACAAACCCTCTCTGTACTAAAAAACAACACAATCTTGTCTAATGGTCTTACGTGAACTTAATGCTAAAATTAGTCCTAAGCACAAGAAAAAGATCCAGAATATTTTGGGATTTGTTCAGCTTAAGATTTATCTTGATCAGAATTAGGAAGCTACTTCAAACACAGACAGACAGAATTTTAGTTTTTCACTCACAGATCTTAACCTACAATTGATAATATCAACTGCTTTAAGAAATACGTCAAACTTTTCTATATCTATTTGACAAATTGTATGCTACTTTTTGATGATCATCAAGAAGAACAGTTGTTTACTAGTTCTTACTCAGTTGAATAATGAAGTTGAGTTATAATTCAACGAACTTTTCTTCTCGGAACATTTATTTAACCTCTCATGCCTCGATGCTCGTAAGAATTTAATATCAATTATTTTCCTATGAATTAGACATTGATTAGCACATCAGAGTACTTTAAACCTATCAGATCTAATGGCCATCACCGCTAATTATATTGCTCAAAAGTTTGAACTCACATCAAAAGTGACCTTGAAATATATGGTTGTCGCAGAGTTTGTAATTAGTTTAGATCTATTGAAAGGACCATGTATTTATAGAATAATATGTTCAATCTTCAAAGGCGGTACGCATGTCTTTTGTTACAAAATTTCTAATTGGATCTTTTAATGAATTGGATACGGCATAACAAAGCTTTATTACTGAAATGCACACCCAATATGGAATGCTGTCTAAATCACTTGATGTGATCAACTTTGTTACAATAGATGTTGTAGACTTTCGATTATTATTTTGATTAAACTCCAATGAATAATTTTAATTTTGATCAAAATTGATGTAGATGGAACCCAGAGTAACAAGTTTTGTCAAACGCTAAATTATCACTCAATAGCAACATTAAGATCTTCTGCTGGTAATATCTGATAAGTTCAGGACCAGCTAAGTAAAATGCCATCTCACAGAGTCTAAAACCTTCAATATCATTGTCTTTCTTTAAGGGCAACCTTCAGGCTCATTTGTTGAAGGGTACTTTTCACATTCATTTTGTTTCTATTATCATTTTGCTCTGAGTGCCTTGACCATCTAATTATAAAAATGTATGCTTTTTTAGTATTATTATCAAAATCTCAATGATGAGGTTGCATTATTTTTCCTATTCATTGTCTATTTTTTTATCTCAACTTCTTCCACCTTTTTTCTTACTCATAGTGATATAACTCATAACTTCTTTGAACTAATGAAAATCTGATCCATCTATTACATTTAGGCTAATATAATATGAATGTTTATAAATCTTTTTCAAATAACCTTCTTTCAACAAACAGTTAAAAAAAAGAAAGATAAGAAAAATTGGTTATACAAACCTTGTGATAAACTATGTTCTTAACTTTTCTTCCGGGTTCTATGATCTGAAACTTCTCATATTCTTGGTGATATTATAAAGGTGCTTTCGTAAAAGTTCCTAAATTCACCCTCCAAATTGCCCTCTTTTACAGGTTATGTCTTTATGAATACTTGCAATTTATCACTTATTTGCTTTGCATTGTCAATACTATATTTTGACATGTTACAGTTTGTATGCGTGGGCTCTGAAAGGAATACCTCCTGGGTTCCTTTTTTCTTTAGAAGATTGAGAAATTAGAGAAAGTCAACATGATGAATAAACGTTCACCTGAATTGATTTATGGCCAAACGTTCACATGCTGGCGCTTGATGCAGGTGTTATAACACACACCTGTGGGAATACTAGAAGGCCATTGAATGTATACAACCAAGATAAATGGCAGTAGCTAACAATACTGAATCATCCTAAAATGAGTAGAAAATAAAATGAGTAAAAATATATCTGATCTGCTTGATATCTATGATACTATCATTATCTGAAATTTTGCAAGAATAAAGTGCTCATGGAATATTTTGAAGAGTAAAAATAGATTAAAGGCACATCAATTTGGGCCAGTAGAGTGAGTGCAATTTTCTTGCCTATTTTGGGTACGAAGGTTCTTCCTCTTATTATAACTTGTGTGGAGAGACAGATCGTTTACATATTTCCCAGAATTAATCAGTAGCTTCTTTTGAATTTCAGGGCATTCTTGTTTTAGCTATAGATTTTGAGTAATTGCGTAGGTGGATTATTCCATTTAAATCCAAAGCAATCTTCATTGTTACCTTTAACCCTTAAACTCTCAGTTTGTTGCATTCTGAAGTTACTATATTGGCCTGTCTGTAACCTACATGAATGAAATATTTGTGTAGTCAAAGACGAAAACAGAATATAGTGTGTATTAAAGATTCTTTCAAATTTCGCCATTTTTATCAGATTATATAAGCAAAGTAAATTTGCAATAAAATTAGTCTTTTGTATTACTCGTCCGATGTTTTTGACAACTTTTTTTGTTCTGCTTAACCCAACCTTTTCTGTTAAAAATCATAATTTTGGGGTGGACCCTTCCTATGATTGAATATGCTAATGTCGAAACAAAAATTATGTTTCCATGACAACTCAACCCTCTTAAGAACTTGAAATAAACACTACGGAATTATCCCGCTACTTAGTGTATCATTGGGCTGAGTTATCCACGCGCAACCAAAAAAAATTATTCAGTGTACAATAACTTCAATTTTCACAACAGAAAATGGACAAATTATCTCATGAATGATACCATCGATATCAAACTGTTCCCGCTGGAAAGCTTTGTAGCGTAACGTCTCTTTACAGATAGTTTCCCAGTTTTCTTTGTTTAAAACTTTAAATATCGTCCTAGGTACATGTAAACTCGGCAGCGTCAGAGATATTCTCCTTGGTATCAAATGACATCTAATATCCGCACTTTGAGTGTCAAACAAACATAATTTTTCTACCTTAAAGATATATTCTGGTATTTGTTAAAATAATAAAATGAATGTTCACAGAATCGCACAAAATGTGAGAAGAATGTTCAGAACTATGAATAAATAATATGTGCCAAAGTGTTTTGCAAGAAAATGTATAATGGCAGAGAAATCTGCAAATAAAGGGTCAAAATTGGGCCATGTCGGGCCGACAGATTTTATACCAGTCCCACGCGCTGCTTCCTGTGTTTGCTGCAGTGGACAGAGCACGTGGAGAATGACATAATTTCGCTTTTAACCGGTTTGAGGTTATCATATTAGTTTTCCCTTTTCTACACAAGTCACGTTGTGCTTTGTTTGTAACATAAGATTATTTTAATCATTCATTTTTCCAAATTGAAGTTCTTTGCAAGTACTCAATATTCGCTTTAATTGAACAGGGCAGTTATCAGGCCTTTTTGTCAGACATCACTTGAATATGAGAATATGAGTAAATCCTAAATAACAGAGTTCCTGTTCCTGAAAAATGTAAATGAAGTTTGAAATATATGGTTATATATTAGTATTACATTATGCTTTATTATTTTTTTTTCTTAAGGAATATTGGAATATGAAGTCAGGATCACTCTCACCCAATGGAATGTGAATGGGGTTATATTGCCACGTTTAAGAATGTCATTGTAAGAATATTTTTATTACTTCATACCACTGTAACATGCTTTTCCTTTACAATCTTTGTACTTTTTTACCGTGTAACAATGTTAATGGTGTAAGCTAGAAGAGCAAATATTTCTCTTAGGCAGAGCGGCTCTTGTATCTCATTAATCAACCATTTTCAAGGTCGACCTTTGACAATGGCGTAGGGAGATCTGGGTCATGTTTTGTACTACCTTAGTCTCATCTCCAGGAAGGAAGACCTATTTGTCTCTTTTCTGATGTAAACAAGTTATTTAACCCTTTGGATGTGACAGGCTTCCACATAGGCTGACTGACGTGTTCAGCCTTCAACATAATGGAAGCTCAGATTTTGAAGGTATCGCAAATGAGGTTGACTTTTCACCTGTACCATACTGGGTCTTATTTAGCGATTTCAAAATCCCACATTTCCTAAAAGGGAAGGACAGGGCGATCTTTTTTGGATACATTAGCTGAAATGTAAAAATTGTTCAGATAGTCTTAAAAACACGGTGCTACCAAAGTCTCCAATACCCTTCGACGTATTCTCGTCACAGTGAGGACTTCTTTCGGGTGCTGGCCGACACCCAGAAGGTTGAATAGACCAATGCGGCACAATTCAAGTATGAATGATAATGAGAATAGATGAAATAGATCAGTTTGATATTGTAGTTTGATACAGGTGTACTTGATTGAGTAGCTAAATAGGATGATAGATTACTCATCATTTCTTTGATGTCAAGCCTATTGCTTTTTTGGTGACAACTACAGTCCAAATTATTCTATGGGATACATTTGAATAAAGCGTGAACCCACGCTCTGGCCTACTTTTCACGATTGTGTAATTCTCTATCTGTTGATGATTGTTTGAGATATTGTCTGTTGTGCAGAGCATGCTTAAAATATTCATATATATGCACTTGGGGCATTCGATATACAGTTATTCTTAGATTCATCAGGAATGAATATGGATTAGATTTGTTGTCAGTGTATGAAGTAAACATAGTTGATGTTGGAGTGTGATTCAAGCCTAATCTAAACCTAGTTTTCCCAACTAATGGAATTAAATGGATTAATTGGATTGCCCTAAATTACATTTTTACACAGACTTTCCTTTAATCACCCATTTATTATCACATAAATTTGGTCAGGCTTTTAGAAAATGCAGTTTTTGTTTTAGATTAGAAAAAAGGGTTTGTTTGGGATGGAAATAGCATGGGAGAAGAGAGAAAAACCATGTATGTTTAACTATATGTAGGTTAAGAAAGCATTATAGATTTATTGAGGCACATTTTCATGAGGAAACATACACAGAACTGAGAGAGATGAGGATTCAATAGATTTCACATACATGTGATGCGCTTCCTCATATCATAGATTCGCATGCTGTATTCAGGTCATCCTTAGTCCAGAGTGAATACTCCCCCACCCCTCTCCCCGAAGCGATCAATAGAATCGTAAAGCTACGTCCATTTGCCAATGAAACATAATACGATGCGGAAAGAAAAATAGCATGCATAGTCATGTCCCTTGCCCAGTCGGGAACGGAGTGGTAACCATCTTTCCGGACCTCAGATCCAATGACCACCCTCTTAAATCACATCACTACATGGGAGGGGGGAGGGCAAAAATGTGCTCTTTGTTTTCGTAAGGGGTCCAATAATCAGAATAAATTACAAATAGAGTAGTATACATAAAAGGCTTTTTATATCTAGGTGAATGGCTGAGAGCATAAAGCTATTGCTTTATTTGCATTCTAATTTTTATCTCTTACATATTCTATTCATTTGGACATCATTTTGAACAAAGAACTAATCAAAATGAAACTACCTCTTAATTAGCAATGAGATTCAATGGAAAGTTGTTGGCAGCATTTATTATTCAATGTGTCTATGCAATACAGTTAATAAAAGAGAGAATCATATTGTTATGAAGAGCTACTACCCTAAAACTCATATTATTTTGGTATAGATTTAAAGTGATTACATATTAACCATTATTTAGAAGTGATCAATTAAAGTACACTAATGTAATGACTTTCATTTTTTAGATTGAACTATTGTTCAAACAAACAATTCAATTTTGTATAGATGAAACATGCATCACTTCATTTGATTACCATACAATTGTGTGATTAGCCTATCTTCGATTGTGCCTTTGTTAGCCTGTCTATACATTTAGTTAATTATCAGTAGGCCTATTTGCATTACGCTCTCCGATACATTGGACCAAGAAAAAATTGCATTTTATCCTCCACTGACCAACTCTCTGAAAATGACCTCAGCTGAACTTTTCAATTTTACTTTTTATTAATATTAAGTAATAGAGTAAACTCTTAAAGTAGACAGATTAAATACAACCAAAAGAATCATTTCCAAAGGTATATAAACTTTGGCTATTTTTACCCTAGTATGCTAATATAAGTCAAATTTCCCATCTCTTTTTTTTTTTTTGGGGGGGGGGGAGGCTTGTTCCCTTTAATTCCTTCCTTTCCACAAGGTTGTAAGGTATCAAACTTGAATACAAAGTTCACTTTATTACGAAACCTGACAATTATTATGAAATATTCAGCCCTCACCTTCTACCAGTGTTGTAATATTTAATGAGTATGGAAATTCAAGAGGTCAGCGATGTGATATAAGTCATTATGTGAAGAACTAGACCTTTTCTTTGATACTATGGTAACCTCATAATGTCAGTGATATTATGGTGAGGGTTGTGCATAAAATGATTGTTGTATTGTAGAATACTATGAAATAGAAAACGGAGGGTCATATGAAAAAGACCGCTTTGTGGTTGGGCGAATCTGATTTACATTTTGAATGAGCAACATCAGACATTATAATGTCTTTTGCCTTTTGTTGGAAATTGTCCAAGTCTGCTACCCAGCTTATGCTGGCATTCTTTATATCCCAATCGGCTTGCTTGTAAATATAAAATCTATTTAGAACATTTTAAAGGGAAGCCTGATTTGAATTGTCATTGGAAACGTCACTGTAGTCAATACTTGGGACCGCAAAGTTAGGACAGTTGTTCATAATGTGGCATTCAGGAAGCGGATCACAACTTATTTTAATAATAATAATAATAATAATATATATGATTTATATGGCGCCAAATTCACTTTTCACGAAAATGCTCAAGGTGCAAATTTTTTATTACAGCCACTTCATTCTCATAAAATATCAGTTTCTAAAATGTCCAAATTCAAATTACCACTTAAGAATATGATTTTGCAACATCATAATATCTTTGGGTTAATTTTTTGTTATTTCAATAATGACCTAAAAATTGTTCCTTTGTCTCTTATTTTTATTTATTTTTTAATTTTAATCGACAAAAGCATGCTTGATCAAACAGGTAGTCAATGAAATGGAAAAAAAGAATATTTTGTTTGTGAGTCATTACATATGTTGTGTCTGTCCGATTGCTAGATAGCAAGGTCGTAGGCAAGTCACAAGTTACCTTTAAATCCAGTATGTACACATTACATTTACATCTCCTACATTAAATATTTAAAAATTGGCCCTGATTGTAATTCTTGAAATCAACACAATATGTCAAAATTTACCAATCAAATCAATCAAATTAGATTATTCATTTTCCTTTTTTTTAATTTAAACATATAAAAAGTCATGAATAATGAAAATGATATAACAAAAATGTTGTTCAGTCTAATAGTTTACGCAGACTAATGTGAACAAAATTAAATGAAAATGAAAATGAAAAGAAAAATACAGAAGGGAAACAGCACCTTGTTGAAAATTCAATATTAAAAGTGCATCAGTTTTATGATATCAAATTTCCTACTCATTTACTCATAAAGAATTTTTGATGATAGCAGAAGAATATTTGTTTAATGGCCTTTAGTCTAAGAATGATTAAGTGCATAATGTGATAGAATAACTAATTCAAATATTTCTATCCAATTTAAAATCCCTGGAGATTGCCTGAAACAAGTCCAGCATATGAAGATCTTGCTGAAGCATTAAATCCCTGATAAGAGCTAGCACCACTCTGCTACAACATCACATCAAAACCCCATAACCAAGTGCTGTTGTATCAATTTATTTGTGCTTCAGTAATTTAAGTGTCAGTAATAGAAATATCTGTTTGAAGTAATCTTTGTGCATTTCTATTTTCTCTTTGTCTGGTAGTATGTTTCTGTCTTACCCTACCAACATTATGAACGAGTCTTTCATCAATCTAGGGACCAAAAGATTAAAATGATACTGCACTCTGTTCGTCTCCCCCTCTTTTCTTCGGTACCTGCCAGCCAGCCAGTCAGCTATCGCCCAATGTCAGGGAGGGATCTACTGAGCACTACACCTCAACCTACTGTGTGACCTTGTACTACATGAGGGGAGTATCAAAAGTAGTTCACCTTGTTTCCCCATTAGGTAAATGGACTGCGCTGGGTTGGCTTTGTTTTGCGTTTTGCTCTCGCTACGTGGGTTACGAAGCTCGCTGTGCCGCAGTCGATCGAACAGCAGCATCGGAGCAAAATCATATTACCTCTCGCTCTCTCTCCCCGTTCGTTGGTTTGCCGCTGTCTATATTTCTCTCTAGCGCTCTCTCGCTGGCTCGGGCCGCTAAGCCTGGTTGGAAATCCATGCAGGTTGAGATGTGGACATTATACTTGTATCTTGGCAGCCATCCGACCCAGAGTTAGTACTTTTAGCGTGTGGATTGTGTCTTGTTGTGTTGACCTGTACTTATGGATGGTTGATGGTTGGACCTTGTTTGCTGAGAAACAGCAGTTAGGAAGAAAGCAAGATTAATTGACAGACATTGACTGGATAAGGGAAGTTTTGTTATGTGATTATTGGAGCTGGTAATAGCCTACTATCCTTTTGTTATTGGCCGTGAACTTTTTTTGTATGTGTCAGATGTGTTTGCATTCTGTATTCTTTGGGACCGTTGTCGATTTCCACCGTGCATAGGGTAAGTTTATCCAATATGGTTTCCATTTGGAAAGCAAAATACAGAGTAGAATTATTTAAGCTATATTCTATGAATTGAATTGTAGTTTTACTCAATAATTACTGCACTATCAAATATTAAAAAGTGGTATGTTTGTAATACAGTGTAGCAGGGCTGAAGAGTAGTAAATTTGAAGCCCAGGGATATGCTTTAAATTAAATATTCCTAGGTTTGTTCAAATGGAAAGGTAAAGGTCTGCATATATTTCAGATTTTTGTTGTGATTATTGTCCTTCTTAAATTTTCGGGTTTTATTGTCTCTAATTGAATTATTTAAATGAAGTTATCATGACTTTTATACCAGCAAAAAAATAGGATTGTTTCATATGGAATATTTAGTGCAAATCTCAGAAAGTACAGAAGCTGTTATTATGTTTTCTGTGTGAAATTCTTTCTTTTGAATGCATGATTTGTATAATATATTGATGATTTACTATCCCATATACATTTGAATTAAAGAGATTTTAAACTGTATCATTTTTATTGAACCGCAAGAAATGTCTCGTAGTAAAACAAGGTAATTGTCCATATTTCAAGCATGTTAATGAGAAAGTGAGACATCTGCTCATTTGAGATTGATGGTATTTGCATGAACAAAATCAGTTAAGAATTTTGAATATAGAATTTCAGTCAGAACAATCAATCAATTAAAACAGTATTCTATGAAGGTTTGTAATACTTTTCTAGAAACAATTGAGTAGAACTTGGAATAAGTCTGTATAGGTATCAAATACATTTTCTATTTTCATCTTTGGACTGTAAATTAACTAGCTGGGCTAAAAATTGTGTTAAAATTGTATCTTTGTTAAATGGTTTCTTTGGTATCTTTGTAAATTGCTACACTGTACAACACTGATTTATTTTTTATGTTGAAGGAAAAAAATAAATGTTATTTTGAATTGAATTGAATTGAATCTTTCTGGAAGTGATGTAGGGTTGAATTACAATTCTGTCAAAATATTCTTTATGGATGGCCTCTCAAAGAATCATTGAATGTATTTGGTTTACAATAGTTTGTTGGAGGATGATATATGAAAATTGAAATATTGATTGCCTGTGTCTATTCCTGTATGAACTATATTGATTCAATAATAGCAAGTATCATCTATATTATTTCTTATCTTCTTGCCAACAGGGATGCTATTTTATAAGCAAA
Source organism: Temnopleurus reevesii (assembly GCA_036244855.1). Classification (NCBI taxonomy): domain Eukaryota; kingdom Metazoa; phylum Echinodermata; class Echinoidea; order Temnopleuroida; family Temnopleuridae; genus Temnopleurus; species Temnopleurus reevesii. Next base: position 110,017 of record BQKZ01000174.1, on the reverse strand, counting down.
GATTCAGGCCCTGACACTTCCAACTTGCATCCTTGAACCATGTCCAACTCATTAGTATGTTTAAAGAGAGTAAATGCTTGTACTTTATACTTAGATTATAAGAGAACAAATACTTAGATGAAGGTCAACCAGAATGAGCAGTGCAAATGTAACTAGCAATATTATGAGTTTAGATCATTTAGCCCTTTCCATACTCTCTTTCCATCAAAGCTTTATTTGCTTTGCCAGTATTCCTAAACTTCTTGGAAAATCAATGCTTATTATACTTCCAAACCCTCTGAACCTGAATGTGTATTTTGGATGCGACTAAATTGAAGTGCATGAAGCCAAGGCAGTGTCCATTTTTTCTTGCGTCTTCTTCATAATGACACAGCGTTTGTCCATTTAGTGGTTGTACTTCATCTGCCCTTTCCATTCTTATGTGGTTCTAGCCTTTCAATAGAGATGGAGAAAACGAGAATTGTTGAGAGGAATGGGGAATGATAGATAGAGAGAGCATATTAGGCAAGCCTCACTTCTTGTTTTGTGGTTGTTGCCTGAGTTGACCCACATTAAATTGATTACAATCTTCGATCGTGGGCACCAAAATTATGTCTGGCAATTCGAGGAAAGGAAAAAGCATAGTGAAACCGTGCTCTCTGTCTGTTTCTCTATCAGTTTCTCTATCACTCCATCCCTCTTTTTCGATTTTTCTCTCCTTGAGTAGACCCTATTTTCTCTTATTCTCTATCTCTGCCTTGCACATTTGGCCTTTTCTACTTCATTTTGCGGAAATAGAGATGTATAGTTTGTCATCTCAACTTCACAATGAATTTCTCTGCTATATTGTGTGCAGCCATTGTGCAGCAATTTTACTAGAACCAATGCTAACTACATCCTTGTGGAGGGGGCAAGAGCAAACAAATGCATCGGTTTTTTGCTATCCCACCATCTTTTCCTTTTTATTGCTTGTTCAGTGCAGTTTTTTTATTGTAGCACTTTTGCATTCGAGATGGATTCACAAATCCGGAGAATGAATAATGTTCGTCTCTTTCGTGCTGCTTGTCTATTCCTCTTGACTGCCTGCCTGCCTCTTTCTGAACACACAGTGCGCTGTACTCTCCTTGTCTGTATTTGATTGATTGAGTGATTGATTAGAGCAATGCACATTGTGCGCTATATATTCCAAAGTAGGTTGCCAGAGAGGGAAATTCATGAATACCATACCATTCTAAAGCAATGTTGTCATTGTCATGCCTCATGTTCTTGTCATTGTCAGGCCTTATGCCATATGAGATTTTTTTTGTTCCAAAATTCAGGTTGAAAATTTTTCTCGTAGCTGGTAGACTTTATCCTTGACTCAAGTTTGGCATTGTTTGAAGGTCAGGAAACTTCTTCCTCTCGACTTTTGACAATTATGTAACATGGTATACTTCCGTTAATATGAAATTTTGTTTAAATGTCTAACCCGTATATATGTAAAATCTGCTTTTTGTTTGTACATAAGACAGTTTTGCTAAATAGGAGTATGATATTTTAATGTATGTAGATATTTTAAGAACCATCAGTAAAATGCTTTATCTGCCATTTGAAATTTATTATAGTTTTCAGGTTTCTTGTTTTTTTTTCCTTATTGATTAAAATAATCAAAGGAAAAAAAAACATAAGATAGTTGTTTGAAATACCAAACATGTACCAAATTAATACTGCAACATAAATGGACAAAAAGGGGGAAACTTGCTGAATGGATCAATTATAGTTAGTAGGATTGTAAATTATACACTAATCATACATGTCCTTGTCTAAATTCTAAAAAAATTAAGAGAATCAGACTTTCATGTTTTCTTATTCAAATATATGTTGCACTTTATCAGATTTGTAGACAAAGTGTTGAAATATTATTACTTGTCTCTCGAGGAATAAGGAAAGAAGTATTGAAATTACTTGTTTTTTTAACTGGAAGTATATTTTTTAATTTGTCTTTTTAATGTATCTTTTAATTTGAACTGGTTTTGGCCAAAATCATTTATAATTTCATGTTTCAATAACTTTGTTCTCTATTCTCTGTTTAGAAGGAGGAATTATAAACTATAGTAAACTATAAACTATACAAAAGAGTATTGAATTAATTTAGCTCGGAATCAGAAAAATATTTGATCTGCAAAGTCGAAGTATCCATAACCTCATACTTTTTAGTATGTTCTATCGCTGGCATGTATCAAAGTATCAACTTTCCTACTTGACTTCATAAGGAAATGGTTAATCATAGTTAACCCATAATAATACAAGCTCATTCTGCTCTCTTCCTGGTGCCTTGTTAAGGTCAGACGGCCTTGTCCTCTCAAGGAGAAAATAAAAGTTATTTGGATGTAGCAGCTATATACCTCATATCGTGGAATCTGTTTGATTTAATCTATTGCAATGCCTTATTTTTTTCATAATGAACAATGAAATAGAATACACTAGTTAAGCGTGCAAATTTTGTTTTCTCTTATTATATTGTTATGATATATTTTAAATTTAATTGTTTGGGCAGAAATCTGTGGATGAATCCTTTCAAAGTGTGCCTTTATCAAACCAATAGCTCAGAAAACACCCACCTATGTCATTAAACATTCATTAAAAAAAACCCTCATATGTACATTTTTCAAGAACTAAGTTATTGGATTTCAGTAGGCCCACATCATTTTCAACCATTCTTAATCATGTTCTAAAAATTTTGTGTTGAAGTAAAGTTAGCAAAATATTTTGAAAAAAATATATATTAAATAAGTCAATGTATTAAAGACAATTATTGAAAATGAAAGTAACTGAAGGTGATTTGTGAATACTGTCGATTAATGGAATATGTAATTTTGCTTTCAGGCACTGGCGACTAAATTCATGAAAATTAGTTCTTGAAATGTTAATCAAAAAACAAAATTAAAAAATCACTTTTTGTCTCCAAACAAGATATAAGTTCGTATTTTGATTTTTTTCCTTTGCAATGAGTGTACACAGGAAGTAAAACGGTACCAAATTGTGCCGAGCTACTTTCCGCTCTACTTTCGAGATCTAGTTAGTGGTAGGGAGTACCCGGTTGGACTTCCTGTAGAAACAAGAGTAGGTCCACTCGTAACTACGTGAGGTCAAATATGAAAGCAGGTCACCCCGTGGGCTAGGTACCATCAGGGCGGGGAGTACACATTTCCCTTCTAATACAGCTTGTCACTTGCTTTGAATTGGAATAATATCATTGTATGTGTTTTCTTTGAATTCTTTTTGTTACAGTCTCGTTGATTGTAACTTGCACTCCAAAGAAGGATGGGTAACAATTTACTTGATATTGTGTAAAAAGAATACATGCATGCCAGTTGGGTAATATTTTGCATTATAGCAGGCAAGAATGTACACAAAGTTATGTAGAATTCACAAATTTTACTAAATGATACAAATTTTTACCCAAAGTTAAGTGAAATTTTACCAACTTAGGTGCAAAATATTACTCAACTCACAGGAATGTTCCCTTCTAACACATTACTTTTTACACACCCTTATTTAGTGTGTAGCAGTTCAGAAATTAATCAGATGCATTGTTTTCTTTAATTGTTGAGGAAAATCACATTCAGATTATATATATTACACTGTGTGTACTTATCTTTTAAATTTAGCTCTTAGATTAGTTTTAAAGAAATTTTGCTCTGTGATTATTTTCAAAATGTAGAAATTATTATTTGAATGATTGTTTTATAGCTCTCTAGATAAGATTTGTCTGGTCTACTAAAATTTCTTATACATAGAACTCTTCATATTTTACCATGAATTGTTTTATGATTTTTTTCTTTCTTCTTTGTGCCCTCACCTTTCATCAGTGGATTAAAATTAGATTTTGTTGCATTGATGAATTTATGTGTGTCTTTTTATGCCCTATATGTTGTATTCCATTAGCGTTGATTGGGCATTTTTATTTTCAAGGTTAATAAGGTTACCGCTTAGAAGTATTCTGACCTTCAGAAAATAATTGTGTCACCACAATTTATATTTCATCTATCGTTTTAATATCTGTTACACCATTTCAATTAAATTCATTAGAGGAAATGTATCGCACATCCAATATTTGATAAGCTGCCAATTGAAGGTGAAATGTGTCATCAAGAATATATTCTCACTGTTTTAGTAATTTACTAATTTAAAATTAGTCTGAACCTATTAGAACAAAAAGCATTTGGTTTTGGTGAAATACAGCTTCCCAGTTTTCGTAATAGGGTGTCATTTTTAACGTTTGTCAAAAATTAGAATTTTAGAGAGAAAGAAAAATAAAATTCTATAGCGATGCACCTATATTACATAGTAGGCATTTCTGCATAAAAGTGTATGCAGAGGTTCATAATATTTGTAAGTCATACCTCAACAAATTCAATTAATTCTAATAAAGTCAATTGCATATACCTCTAAGATATTCATAGAGTAAATAAATTCAGAAATTAAAGTAATTGTCAAGGGCAAAAGTGAGATCATTCGTTAAAGGCTTTATTCTTTTCAGGGGAAATTTATTCTCAGGATTATCATCGCTGTTCTTTTCCAGGACCCACTTTTTTTAAGTGTTCGCAGAATGAAATCTGAATTATGATTTTGTTAGGATATTTTTCAGGTTGAGATCCTCTTGCATTCCATTCTTTTTTAAATGTTCGCAGAATGAAATCTGAATTATGATTTTGTTAGGATATTTTTCAGGTTGAGATCCTCTTGCATTCCATTCCTTTTATTTCATCTCTTTCCAGTGCTGAAACTACACTAAATGAAAGTTTTGAGTGAAAGTGTGAAAGATATCTCAGAAACTAGGTGACAACTGGAAGACAATTCTAAAAGGGGATGTGATCTTTGGAGTCGAGTAAATGTCTGGTCCACCAACCAGTGGTTTGATGATCAGCTTAAACAAAATAAAAAGTGCTAAGTAAATAATCCTCTTGGGTTGCTTGTACTTGTGGTGGCAGTGCAACATCACAATCTAATGTTCACCTCGATTATTTTCGGTATTACATGTAGGTTCATTTCAGCTGTGACGTTATTGACATATCAGAGGAATAAGAAGAGTGCAAAGAAAAACATATCCATGGAAAAGAAGAAGCAATAACAGCGTCATCTTTTCTCTTGTTCAAAACCTCTCTTTGCTCATTGGAGTCTTTCTCGTTCCTCATCAGTCTCTTCTTCGTACTTTTATGGTGATGAAAAGTGAGAGAAACTACTGTAGGATGTTGGTTGGCAATGTGGGCCATGAATTGTCAGCAAGCCCCAAATCAACAAGACTCAAGCATTAGATAGATCCCTGAGTAATCAAGTCCGCACGAAAAAAAAGCCCTTCGGCGATAACCTTGCGCAGGATACCGCCCTTGATTTTTACAGACTTTGGGACTTGACAGATTGGGCTGCTAATATAATAGCCCTAGAGATGAAGAGACTAGTTGGTAGAAAGATGGAGCTAGATTGAACTGATGGAGGGAAAGAGGAGGGACAAGAAAAAAAGTCAAAGAAAAAGAAAGGGAGACGTTGAGGGCAGAGAAAACAGTTACAGGACCACTTTCGATGAAAGATATTCCATTACGAAATGTTGATATAACGCTTAGAGTTAGCGATCTGGTATGCGAAGTTCTAGCGAGAGACGGGGTAATATTTAGCAAGGAAGGGCACAGGGAGGGAAAGATACGTGTTGTCAGTTGCCGCTCTCACGAGAAGTGAAGTTGCGGGTTTGTCAGTTGAAGCTCCCTCTTTGGTCCTTTGGATCTAACCCAGTTAGTGATGGCGAGATGTTAAGATGAAGGGAAAGAAAAAATGTAAGGAAAATGGGGAACGAAGAATTGTCCTTGAACCATAAAGGGGCTCAATATTTGGCTTTAATTAACTCTGTGTTTGTGTGGAAGCAAGGCGATGGTGAAGCCCCTCCCTGATGGTAGAATCAATATTTAGCAGTGTGCTGTGAAAATGAAGCTCAGTGCTGGTTACCCACGACCTTGAACCTCTCTAAATCTCTCCTTATTTGGCTTTGTACTTTGTGGCACAGTGATTTTTTCTTCCTTTTAAACGTGGCTTGTCTTTTGCACTCGTTTTAAGGATTTTTTCCCATCTGAAAAGCCATTTCCCCTTTTTTTTTATTCCATGTGGTATATAATGATTGTTAGATAGGCATTGTTGAGTGCCCTTTGATGTAAGCTGGAGAGCGAAGGTGGAACTGTAACACAAAGAAAGCAAAGCGTCAAATCCTAAGCCTCTTGGCTCTACATTCAATATTAGGTTAACTTCTTTCTTTTCGTTAGAACCATTCTACATTCAACTTCACCTGCAGATTATCACAATTTTCTCTCTCTCTCTCTCCGGCGATTTCCATGAAGTTTACAATGATTCGTAGTTCTGGGTCAGAACAATTGGATTGATTATGAATGAGAAGGTATTAAACAAAAGTAAAACAGACTGCTGCTATTATTGGGTCAGTGGATTACTTGAGGAATAATTTTGTGGAGCAATATATGAGAGGATTAGGGAAGAAGAGGGGATTGTACATCAGGTTTTATAATTTCATATCCGTTATCTTTTTCAGTTGTCAAAACCTTATCTTTATTCAATTTCTCATGAGTTTATATAAATCTTTGACGGCGTGATCAAACTAACAGCTAGGGTAGCCAGAGTGCCAGACTAATCCCACTCAGCGCCAAAAATGGCTTATCTTAAATTAAAGAATGTACATTGTAAATAACAAAATTGTTTGAACATATATTTCTTACAATAAAAGTACAGGAATAACTTTCAAATATGGAACTTAAACACAAAGGAATAAATAGATATAGTTACATTTTTTCACTCAACACAGTTTGGAAACAGAGCAAGATCAGTATTTTGATGTGAGTGCTGTATTTTAGTTGAGTAAATGAAGCGTGATTCAAATGTTACAATTTTTTTTAAAGAATTTGAAGAGGTTTCATATAAAAACATGATATCGCTGTATAAGGTTTATTGTGTCCTGTTAAAACTTGTTAATAGTAGGCATACTTAAAATAATATATATTATGCTTTCTTTCTTTAATGATTATGATGTATGATTATTCAGAATTCAGAATGGCATGTCTACAATTTCTCTTTGCGTGAATAATGTTGGAAATGTAAAACCACACAATATCATTCAATTAATATTTATATAAACTTAAAATATGACAGATTATGCAATAACTCTATAAGAATAGAATACAAAATGTGTTGTTTATGTACAATACCCAAAGCATGAGCAAAACTGCCACATTTGTGACCCGTTATCCACCTATTCATGCGCATATTGTTACAGTGGAAGGTTTAGTCATTGTCTTTATATACCTATACAGTGCGTCCTGCGTTCCGAAATACTCTTGGGAGAGAGATGCATGGAAATCGTGGTCAGTTCATTCCAACCCCGAGGCTACTTCTATATTTTTTTTTGTTGGTTGTGTAGGCCAGGTTTGTCCCGAAGTGACCTAGCTCATTGAGAGAAGTGTTTTGATTTAGCAGTAGCACCCTTGCTTCTGACCAGGCCCACTGGATCAGGTTACCTGAGATAGGCCTACTCCTAAGAGTAGATGTGAAGAAAGGATGTGAGAGGTTGAGAGAAAGAGAGACTAGGGAGATGGATAGAGGAGGGACACAATAAGGGGCATGACTTGGTCAAAGAGAGAGTAAAAACACTGCAAAAAACCATGATTTCAATTCAACTTTAGTTTCCGTATAGACTAGGAAACTGTAAGAACAACACCTTTGCCAAATTAAGTTTATTGTAACATAGGATGTAGACAGCAACTGCTATTTTATGGGAATTATTTTATTCACCATCTGGAAAATCAAAGAAACTTGGTGGATTTACATAGGAAACATTGACAAAAAAATAAGTGTTTGCTTTCATCGATACAGCACAAGGCGCTTAGATATTGGAGATAAATGATAAAGAATGCCCCATGGATTCCCCACAGTCAACAATGTGTTGTAGCTTACATTCATATGCAAGCACACTGGAATCATCTATCGCTATTATTTTGCACACACAGTGTTGGATGTGTCAAATGCACAATAGGGAAAATTAATTTCCTCAATTTTTATTCATCACATATCAATCTACAATGCTTATACAGTTTTATGTATCATTTCATGAAATAAATTTGAGTTCTTCTGTTACTTTGACAATGGGGAGAAGTGCCTTTAGATATGACCCGTTTTGAAGTAAAATAGGTCACCACAATGGGTAAATGTAAGTGAGGTATTTCACGGGCTTGCGATCCCAAATAGAATTGTGGCACTATTCATACACTGTTCCATTTATCACTTCATAATCAACACTTATTGCTTACACAAACTTATTTTTGTAAAGGACCTGTCAAGCTAGCTTTGTTGAATAGATGACAATAGGGTGCATAAATGTTATGGCAGTGCAGTCTAATGGAGCGTTTTATCACGTCTAAAGAGGAATAAGTTGCCCAGTCTCATCCAAAAGTGGGGAGCGCATTTTTGCAGTTCATTGATATAGTTTGGTGGTGCACTTTATTACGATTGTTCCTTTCTCTTAAGTGACAAAAGAGAATACTGCTGTATGAATGGATATTTCATGTGCAGGACTATAAGATGATTGAGGCTACGTTCACTTTTGCATTTTTCAGATGGTCAAGTTTAGATTTGATTTAATCAATCATTTACAAAGAGAGCAATACAAAAATATATACATACACACAAAAAAAACAATTAAAAGGTTATTATTGCTTGATCATTTCTCTTTATTTTACACAAAGATGAATAATATAGTAATGACTAAATTTATTTTGTTTAATAATTTCATGATCCCATGTTCTACAAAGATTGCTACCAAACATTCACCACATTCATATGATGACTTACTAATTTCTATTTTCTTTCATTTTGTTTTCACAGACAGCAATCATCAGTTGAGCAGATTGTGAATTTGCCATGTCAAAGCGTCAAAGTGGTGGGGGCAAGGAGGCCCTCCCGGCACACATCAAACGGCCCTGCGTTCAGATGGCTCGTCCCATTCATGTTTACCCTCACGAAGCAGTACATGGAAGCCCCTCTTATCAGAATGAGGTGGAATGCATCGAAAACAGTACCCAGCACGTCTGCAGTAGCAGCAGCAGCAGTGGTGGTTCTACAGATGGTCGTCAACATAGTCCTGATCAGGCATCATATGATATGGATAGTAGACCACAGACCTCCCCAAGACAGAACTCTCCTAGAGTCTCTCCCATACATGCATCATCTCCATTGAGAGTGTCACCTCCGTTGGTATCACCTCCTCAGGTGTCGCCACCACGCGTATCTCCATCCCATGCTACATCCAGGGCCTCACCGACCCGTGTGTCACCATCCAGGGTATCACCTGCTCACATATCATCCGCTCATGTATCTCCTAGTCATGCATCCCCTACTCAGACATCCCCGTCCCTGGTATCCCCATCTCGTGTATCACCCCCGCGCACTTCGCCACCTTGCAGCTCCCCTTCTGCAGTTACAAACTGTGAGGCTTGCCACTACCACCATCAACATCACCATCACCACCACCATCCTCAACAACCGCCACCACCAACACCAACTCCGCCACACCACCATCACCACCACCACCACAACCACGTTGTAAACTACAGTGCTGCGTACTCGCCACCGCTGGATGCAGCCGCCAGCAAACCCCTGTGTGACTCTCACCGCCACGAGCCCCTGGCCCCTAAAGCCGTGCCAAAGTCTTCCGGTGCAGTCTTACCAATTAGGTCTCACGCTTCCCAGCTCCCGTCATGGATCAAATCGGAAGACAACAGGCCGACGTGGGCGAAGCGCCCTCTACCAGCTAAGGACCTTACTAATTCAGACACAAGATCAAAGACTGGGGACAAACAACCTGCACAGGACACAGATAAGAGTAAACAGGACTTGGAACAATCTAATCCTGTCACCCGATGGCCTAATGCACCTAAGTGGGTAGAGCTTGGTGAGTATCTCTTATTTGTTTTACTATTTGATATCTTTTTGACATTTTAAATGACATATTCACTGGGCATATGATTTTTGGGGGTGTTTTTTTTCTGGCAAACTCGTCTTAATTTCACTGACATTCTTTATTCGCTTTTAATTTTTTTTGTGCGGGGAGGGTTGTTAGTAATTTATTATTTGAAAAAAAATACATAAAACTGAATCATAGCCTCTAAAATCTTTTGAACCCAGATTAGGACATTGTGCTTTTCCCAATTTTTCTGGTTCTTACTTGGAAATACACCACACTCACAACCCTTCAATGTATCAAAACGTGATCTACCATGATTATTTATAATCGGAGTAAAGCCATGATCAAAATGTATGAATGGGTTTCCTCATGTAGAATGATTCATGATGGAATCAATGGTTAATGGGAAGTTTTTGAGGGACAAAATATGACTGATAGATCTATTGACTAATAAATGAGTCAATAATGGATCAATAGAATGGAACAGTGATTAAAGAGAATACTGTGTCACGTTGCAGCTACAATGTTGAAGCATGAAAAGTATGCTTGTTATCTATAAATGGAAAGATGGTTTGGAGAAAATATGAAATTAATAGTGTTTTCACAATTTGTAAGTCATACTTCAACCTCAAATATAGTAGCAGCATGTAAAAATGTAGCTAGTCAACCATGTTGGGAGAAAAAGTAGTAACCCCTAGTTCAGAGGATCACTTCATTCCAGGGAATCAATAAGGTCATCTTCTGATCAATGTTTTTTTAATTAAAGTTGATCAGGGGTAGATATGAACATATTATGTAATCATCTGAAAAATAAAATGTTTGGTAATTTATTGTCACAATTTTAGATAGTGTAATCTCAAGTATATTTATAATGACCAACAAAGAGAAACAATGAGACAAAAAACATTGATGACAATGTTGGTCATTAAAGACAGGATGCACAGAGGTTTGCTGTTATATGTGAATAACAATTAAGCAAGTTCTTTGCAGCTGTTCTTTATGTTGTAAATGTTTGATTGGACGCTATTCATTGCTGTTGGAATTTTTATTTGATATTCTCGAGCCAAACAAAAATCTGAATCATATAGATTCACCCTTTGCATGATTAAATAGATTTTGGCAATATTTCATGAGTTTATAATTTGATTGGTTGAATGTTCTATGGCAGTCCATGTTTTCCTGTCTTTTCAGTGCCAAACAGACTAGCAATTCTCTGGACAATCATATAGTCCCTGTGTTAGGCATGTTTTCTTAATTATTCCCATCTATGTTTCTTTGAACTGAGTTGCACTGTATTTCCTTTGCTGATTTGAAAAATAGGTTTTACTGGCCAAGTTGGTACTTTCTTCATATTATTATATGTTATCAGAATTGCTTAAGGGTCAAATGCCATTGGCCCAATATCTCATGCATGATATGTAAAATATTTTGAGAATAATCTAGAATTATTTGCAAAAACATATGATTAAACCCACATTTGGAATTTGTTTTTCATATAAATAACATATGTACATTATTTGTTGCTATGACGGGCAAGCCTTTAGGTTGCCAAGAATAAGCATTATTTATCGGAAATTGGATTCACCGGCCTGTTATTACTGTTTGGTGTAATTGAAGCAGCATTCTGTATAGCATATTAATGAGGTATTCAGTCATTCCATTCTCTATTATAATTCCCATCCCCTGGTCTTTTAAATGCTCATTGATCACTCATCTATTTTTAACTGACATTGTTTTTCCATATGGCCAAACACAACATGTCTATGATGCAGCAATGATAATACCCTGTTTGAGTGAGAATCTCAATCCCAACTTTTACACATACCATTATAAAAGTATGAAAAGCAAAGATCTGCCCCCAAAAGTTACTTGACAAGCCTTTATTTATAAATTGTAAATAAGGTATTACAAAGGAATTATCCGCAATATAATAAAATGGGTCCGTAGGGTGCAAGTGCCACAAATACACAAACTCACACACAAATGCCTCAAAGAAGTTTAAAAATTGAAAAGTTAGCGCCTTTTTCGGCTAATATATATATGATTCTGATATTGATGTGCAAAAATGCAAGACAAAATGGTATCACACAATAAAATGTGTGCATGCACTAGTCATTGTCATCTTTCTGACTTGAGCATGTTCTTTTATTTTAACAAAAATGAAAAAAATAAAATCAGAAATGTTATGTCAAGACATTTTTGTATGCTGTATTTCTACTTACTCTTAAAGACTACTTATGGCCACTCAATTGAAATTAAGGATTTTAATCTTAGAAATATATAAATGCGCCGAATTAATTGTTTTCAAAGACTTTATTTAGTGAATAACGTAATATAATAATGGTTCATGCTTTGAATTATTATATGATTAAAGTATGGTGGTAAATCGTGACATATATAGCAGAGACATCTGATTTCCTAATTGTGTATTTTTGTTTGGATACCTTGTAATGTAACATATTCAGCCCTAGATATTCTCGGCGCATGAGAACTAGGTTAGCAGCCCTATTGACATTCGCCTGGATGCTTGAATTAATTGACACTACACTGATGCATCATGGGATACTAACAACGAACCTCACAACAACATACTCATATCAGTATACAGCGTACTGATACATGCACACTCAAATGGGCAAAACTATGTGAGCAGAACATTTCTAGCTGGACTTTATTCCTGTGCTGCAAATGGAATTTACTCTTGAAGTGAATTTTTAGGATTTTAGATTGCTTGTTGTGTCAATGAATCTACAATTATAGGGTTTTTTAATTAAAAGTGTAGTGACATCATTTTTTACAAGTTAGCTAGTGAACTGATGCAATTAAACTTACAGTAAATATCAATCGTAAGTCAATGGCAAATTATCATAGAGATACGATTAATTGCAAAATTAATTGTATCTCTTCATGTTACTTTCCCCATCTTTTGAAATTCTGGTCATTTGGTTAGTTCTATGGACGTATCATTTATCTTCCAAATAACTAATCAAGGAAGGGAATGCAAGAAATTGCTTCTCATTTAATTTGTTATCCTTTTGTATATATTTCATTTTGCTATTGATAATCAAATATTGAGCAGATATCAACAGCACCTAAGATGTCATCTAAAGTTCAATTTAAACTTTCTGCGTGGAAATGTGACAAATATGTATTTTTTAAGTCATGCAGGAAGGAAAACTTCTCTGGATTTTCATCGCCCAGCAACAGAATTACAAGACAATGTGTAACATACCCCCAAAATAGTGTTTATAGGTTACAGATCATTTGAGATGTCTTGAATGTTTAGGTCTGAAAGTTTGGAATAATTATCTCCATTTGGAAAGGTTGATGTGACATTTTGCTTGATCGATATCAGAGTCTTAGAGGAAACAAGGAAAGCCTTTTCTTGACATAGCTTCCTATTCAGGATTTACGTAAGCTAGAGAATACAATCTGTTCATTTACATTAATCTTTCTTAAAATTATTTCTGGTTTCTTTACCTACTTTGTAAGTGGAATGGACTGTAGAGTTATATCAATGAGATTTAACATTCATCCATTCATTTTTCGTTGTTTATTACATATTGTGATTGGCATTTCAATTGTCAATTCAATTTTTTTCTCATTATCATTTTAAAAAAACATATATAGTGTACGCATATATATAGAATGGATCAAATTTCTAGATATAGAATGTATAAGCCATCTCATAAAATTGAAATAGATGCCCCTCTAATCAGTAGACAAAAATTGAAATGTTTTGATCATTTGAAAATAGATATAGTTTTACTACCTCATTTTCTTATAGTAAAATGAAAAAAAGCAAGATTTCTTTTAGTGTTGAGAGCAGTTTAGGAGCTTTCTATTTGTTCTATTCTGATTACAATGTGGAAGTCATTGCCAATTTTCTGCTTGATTAAATGAAATTATTTGCCGATAACTAGTTTTGCACCGTGTGCAGTGGCCTGACCTAGTTCTGTATTGTATCATTGCCATGCATTCACTGTGGTTGTGAAAAACATACAAAAGGGAAAGAATTGTGCAAGGAGAGGGATGCGAGAAGAGAATGGAGAATAAAAACAAATGAAATTCTAGATATATTGAGGAATAAAGGCATTATTACTTTTGGCTTTTTTCATATTTACTTATTGAACATATAATAATATTCCTATGTTTTGTTAGGGGTAATGTGAGGTTCTCTCACTGAACATTCAGTCACATTCAATTGAGCATTCCGCATGACCTAGATTATCTTTGTTGGTTAAGATCAAGACCTATTTATTATGACTCCATTTTACTGCTCCGCTAGAAAATTAGGCTACCCTTTCACAGACGTTGATTCTCAATAATTGGTGCAAGAGGCAGAACTCGTTTCAAGCTGAAAGCCTCATTCTAAATGCATTCTGAAAGAGAAAGTAGGCTCTCTTATATTGTCTAAAATCAGTCCTGATTTTAGCTATTTTTATCCCCATGAAATTATGTATATTTGATTGAATTATGTCAGTAGGAAAGTGTATTTTTTGTTTGTGGTATCCTTGGTCTATGTATGGAGGTAAAATCCCTTTTTTTTAATATTGAGATTTACTAGTGGAAAGATTTCAGGCACTTATTGATGAATCCGAAAGTAGGAATTATTTAGGAGAAACGTTTTAGTAGTTTTTTTCACGTGATTTTACTGTATCAAATTATTATTAATAAAGTTATGTGTCTTTAAGTTGTCCAACTTTATTTCCCCTCCATCTCCCTTTCCATCTCATAAAAGCACACAGATTCTATTTATTTTCCCTCTATTTGTAAGCCTACATATAAAAAAATTATATCAGTGAAAAAATTCTGCCATCCTGTTTGTAAATGTTCAAAAGTTGATGAACAAAGTAATCAGAAATCACAATATAATGGTATTCTTTGGCTTTTACATACAACATGGCATTATGGCTTGGACATGCATATTGCAATACCCAATGGTTATCTCCTCTTTATTTGCATGCTATTCTATGCTGCCATTATACGGAGAACGATGAAAAGTGGCCTTGAACATCTAAGTACATGGCCACGTCTAGAAAAGTGCTCTGAAAAATATCATCACCTCTCGTCTTTTCCTCAAGCAAAGTGTGATCCAGAATGAAATGAAAACAACAACATGGCATTGTGTCGCAGTGCCCAGATTGGTTGCATAGTCTCTTTCAATCCAATTTTTATGTCCTATTTGATAAGTAGAGCGACCATGTCTTTAGGCTAGCAGCAGTATGTGAGATCCTATAATTACGCAGAATTTATTCCCAAGTTGCACTATTTTTTGGTTGGCTGGTAAGTCCCCGAGGCGGGAATGTTCCACCGCGGGAGGGAGGAACGCAGATTTTTTTGCCCCCTTACTCTCATTTTGATCCTGAACTTCCCTTAAGAGTTCTTACCAACCATCATTTTTTCCTCTTTACCTCAATCAAATGTTGTGATCATTGAAGCAGTCTTGAATGTGCTTAATTGAAAATCTGGGCTAATGACTGGATTTGTATGCCGAGGCGGGTGTGATTTATACTGGAGGGGACTGGTTATGTCTCGTGTTTCAGAAAACACATTATTTATTTCTTCAAGAGGTATTGCAGAGAATCAGCTGAATTAAAACGAAACTCCCTTCTCAGGTCCTTGTTGGATAGTCTAATTTGGCTGTAATAAGTAATGTGTGTAAATAGAGGAACTAGTAGTTGTTGTTCGCAGTATTGCTCTAAAAAACAGGGATTTTGTTTCTATTGTCTGGGAAGAATATGTTTTGACCCCGATCTTCTCAGAGAGAGGAGATTCTGCTCAAGTATTGATTTAAGCTGAAGTCCATCTGTGAGATTGATGTTTATGTCTGCGAGGAAAGAGAACAGAATCTATCAGATTGTCTATTACCCCAGTTCACTAGGCATCATAATGTCAAGGAAATGGGAGAGAGTGTTCTAATAAAGTCCCTGCTAGGGCATGCTGGACATTTTC
The DNA here is from genome assembly GCA_036244855.1 of Temnopleurus reevesii. Classification (NCBI taxonomy): domain Eukaryota; kingdom Metazoa; phylum Echinodermata; class Echinoidea; order Temnopleuroida; family Temnopleuridae; genus Temnopleurus; species Temnopleurus reevesii. Next base: position 94,092 of record BQKZ01000174.1, on the reverse strand, counting down.
CTAGCCACATTAGAGAAGAGACTTAAGTCCTTCTGCCATTGAGTGAGTTTCCTCACAGATCTATTACACTAATTGAAAGGCTTGAGTAATGACACAGCCTTAATCAACTCTGCCCTTGAGATTTGAATCCTGATACTCAGTGTAGCCCTTGCCTTTCATCGCCAAGATAAGCTTCACTTTGCCGCAAAGCTCTCTCCCAAAAAGCCCCCGACGAAGGCTGTGTCGGGTTTTTCTTGGAGCCCGCCCCTTCCATTAGATTAAATCACTCAATCCCTGATAATAAGTGTACTGTGAAGGGTGGCAGTGGATCAAACTTAACCTCAATTTACCGCTCTTAATTGCATTATCTCGTCATCGCATAATCATTGTCTCTATTCCCTCTTTACTAATTTTTCCATGTAAATATACAGCAGTTGACTCTAAATGGTTTTTATCATTGTATTTTTCGTCCATTCCATTACCTCTTCACTTGTTAACCAATGCCTTCTTGAACTAACATCAGGCCTCCATTCTCACACAATTGGAACGTGTTCATCATTTTGCCTTCAGTCGATATGAGCACAAAATGAAGGAGTTGGCATTTTATTTGGAACGGAGTGAGCGATTTGAGTAATTAGGACACATATATGGAGTATTATCAAACTTCCAAGGGTAATCTGCCAAAGCGGCTTTACAGCCAGTGCATGCCCTAATTATTCGGACGGATCGTTTGTCGGAAGCCTGGTTAATTCCCCCTGCTTTCATGCTCCTGTTATGAGACAATTTGGAAATGCATTGATGGTTTTTATGAGCCTGATGTGCAGCTTGCTTAAGTTGCTAGCCAAATCCTCTCCGCTTTAGTCTCGCTCAAATACAATTTGTTTCCCTCCTCACATTCCTTCATGAAACTTACTATGTTTTCTTCTCTCTGTATCATTTTTGATGAATTGTTTCAGAGAAATTAAATCCTTATCAAATTGAAAATGAGGGATGATTTTTATTTGTGGGGTAGAGGGGGTGTCTGCTCAGTGACATCTCATTTTTCTTTAGATGAGTCACTCTATTGCCAAAGGTTTGTGATGTTTTGATTCCAGCCAGATATTAATAAATAACCATTTAAGGCTACCAATGTGGCTCAGCTGATGTTGTAGCACATTAAAATGCAATCAGATAAATTTTTAGAGTGGTACAAAGGAATTCAGTTTTATATTTATCCTTGTGCAAATAAAAAGTGTTGGAAGAAGATGACCGATATATATTGTTTATTCATTCTAAGATTTTAGATTTGTAACTTGTATGTATTATTTGAGTACAAATAAATTAAAAAAAAGAAAAAGAGTTTCAAAAATAATAATTGGAATCTATAAGATGCCTAATTAATTCGACAAAAATTGCTCTGAGAGAGTATCTTTATTTGCATATCCTATCCCAATGGCATAATGAGAATGAAATAGTGTACAATGATCCTCCAAATCGTGAAAATAATAGCCCACTAAATTGTAAATATATCTGAAATTCTGTGAATTCACGAAAATGTATGTACACTAAAATATTGAATTTTACAGTAATGTAGAGTATTCCAATGTTTTAATGCAAGTAATTTTTGTCTTGTTTATTTTACAGAGCGTGTTTGTAAGGCTATTACCTCTGGTCACGATAGAGCGTGTAAATTGCTCAACCATAAGTCACCCTCATTGGACGCTGCTTTGGGATGCATAAAGAAGGGCACGCCAGACTTTCAAATGGTGAGTTCATCATAGAGACTTTTTAGACAGAGAAAGAGATTGTGAGAAAATAAAAGAGATATGAGAGAAGGAGGGAGGTTGAGGGGGGGGGGGGGTGGCAGGTAGGAAGAGAGAGGGGAGAAAAAAAAGTAAAATGGTCTTTGCTGTAGAGGTGTCCAGATAAACCACATAATTACATAAATTGAACAGGGGTTGATTCCCTAATTTTCAGCGTGATAGACTTTTCTACATTTGCCACTACTACAAACATGCTAATTGGGTATCAGTAGGAGACAGTCCTCAATATGGCTTGTTAAGCTGTTCATATGAACCCAAAAATGGTAATAAATCCACTGACCAAATATTACTGCTCCTAGCGCTTTGGTCAGTTTCGTGTTATCTGTTTTTCAATGTAAGAGAAAAAAAAAGAGCAAGAGGCAAAGTCAGAGAGAAAAGAAAATTAGATAAAGAGAGGGGGGGGGGTGAGAGTGCTTCAAAATGAAATTTCCTTCCCCTTGTCTGTACTCATTACGAGAGGAAATGAAGAAATGGACAGGATTCTCCTGATTTCAATAAGTAGGTCACATCCTAAAGGGGTCACGTAAGAGGGCCTTTGGGAGGAAAGTGGTTACAAATATTGGATGGTGAATACATTACAAGTCAGCTCATATCCTTTACAAAAATTTATATTTTACTTCATATCTGTGGGAAATAAATTAGTGTCTCTATAATTGCATCTGTTTGTTATTTCCAAACTCGCTGTCACCTGGGCATCATTATACATATACTGAAAAATGTTACTGAAAATGTTAAGATATATGGAATAATGGAAATACAAAAATGATTGAATTCAGTTCATTCTTGCACTTTTTTATGTCTGCAACATTTTAAAAGCACTTTGTTGTGAAATGTCATGAATATATGCCATGAAAAATAAAATTACTAAAAAATAAAATCATGAAGAATTTAAATGTGCCATTATTCATAATAAGAATATTACTTCTCCATATTCACCTTCACATTGCTCTCCTGGAGTTATGAAAAATGATAAGGATTTTATATGCATGCTATGAATCATCTTTCAACAGCAAGGGAGGTGTTTGTTGTTTCATGGAAAACAAAATTAGACCAACCTTTTGGGGTTTAAAAGTGGCGTTATGAATAAGTGGAAGCCAGTATGCATTCGGGAAGCGCGGGGGAAAAAACAAGAAAATGTAGGACAAATTAGATTTGATGAACTGGTTGTCAACTGGAGCGTAATAGGATTTTAAACCGCACTCTCTCTTTTCCTACCTATTTTCGAAGCCTCCCTCTCTCTCTCTCCCTCCCTCTCTCTCTGTCTCGCTCTGTCTCTGCTACCACAAAAAAGTGAAAATATGGTTGTGTCTGTCTGACATTCACAGGGCTGGAGCAAAAGTACAGTGCCCCCTTCGGATCCAAATTGAGTGCAAATTGGTAATTTTCAGCCGACCTGCTTATGGGGTTAGGATTGATGGTAATATACAGGCAGGTTTTTAGATATAGGTGGCTGGATCTACTCAAATAGATATTGAGGTTTAGGATAAGACAGGGCGAGGTCAGTAGGTCAATTAAGGTGATGGACACTCCACAGTGTCATGAACGAGGATATATCATGAATATTCATTATATTAGTATAACATCTCCATTTTATTTTTGCTTGGGGGAAGGGGATGATATAGAAAAAATATCATGTGTCGTGTTTTTAGTTTTCCTGATATTTTCATCCGTCTTGTTTTACTTTGAAGATGTAATTCTTTACTATCTTCAGTAGATAGCATATGAATATTTGTCTTCTTCTGACTTTGGCATTTCTGTATTGCACTATCATGTGCTTTCAGTAGTCTAACAATGAATTAGTGGGTATGTGTTCAATAAGAATGCATAAACAAGGGGAAATGATCCTCAAATACTTTTGATGAATAGTTATTTTCTTGTAATACGAGACAGATATACAAATCGCTAGGTTAACATTTAATTGGAAGGGAAGAGCAAATCTCAATTGATTTTCATGAGCATTAATTGCTCACACATTCGTAATATGATAGCAAAATTTGTATCAAAATTTTGAAATTATTGATAGTTGAAATTATGACCAAGATTAAATCACCCATTTGCTCCTTTTGAATCAGTATTTGTGTCCTTTTACATGGTTCCAAAAGGGAAAGCAATGTTTATACACTATTTCTTAAGGTCAGAAATCTATTCAACTTTACTGAACTAGTGAAAATATTGTTTGTTTTGGTCGAAAGTTCAATGTATTACAATCTATGATTTACATGATCTGAGTACAAAATAAATTGGGCTGGGAAAGAAATTTCATTTGTCTGTGTGTATATGTGTAGGGGGTTTAAAATTTAATCTTCTTCTCGACATTTTTAATCTTAGATATTGCGTTAGTGAAGAATGACTTTGGTCGGGCCAACTTAATTGAAAGGAAAGTCTATTACTCACTGGTGATTCATGGCTGAGCTAGATATGTGCAATTTGAATGTGATGATCCGTTAAAATGAGGGCGCACATTCACAGTATGAACGTACCGTCCGCACGGTGCATCACCTAATGTAAATAAGGAATCATTGCGCATCCAGACACTTTTAAAGGAAATGATCCTGAAAGAATGCAACTTACATGCACCTGGAGATATCTAAAAAAAAAAGGACAAAGAAAATCTTCTTTCATTTAGAGTAGAAATATCCATGTATTCTCATTAAAATGTTCTAGGTTCTCCTGAATTGCTTGTCTTATTTATGGAAGATCAAGGAAATCGATAATTACAGGTGCGTTCTAATTTGGAGTTATATAGAAATAATGCTCAAACTTTCATTAAAAAAAACATGAGTCTGTGATCACTCATTATAGTTTTGATTGTCAATATAGGACTGGAAAACATGAAATTTTCATGGTGGTTTTATTTCATTTTTGCGGCCCTAGCAATTTATCTGCTTTCCATGCATACTTGATTTGTTTTTAAAAATGCAAATTATAATGAGTACTTCTATGAGGTAAAAACTTGTGCAGCCGGTGTGAAAACGGGCATTCAAGTTTTTAGGTCGATTTTTTTCCTGCATGCGAAATTAGGTTTTCGGGAAGGCTGCTAAAGTAATCAGTGCGAAACATTCCAAACGGAGAATGTGTATACTAGGCAACCAATTCCAAGAGGGAATCGTGAACAGACTTAAGCCTGCGTGTAACATAAGACACAACTTGGCCCGGGGCCAGTCGATGTGCTGAGACAGGTCCCTCCTTAAACGAGAGGAAAATAAGATTTGATGAACGGTAGGCAGAGAGGGAATAGAAAGAATGGAAAAGAGAAGGAGGTCGGTTAAGAAGAGGGAAGGGGGATGGAGGGAGGAAGTGGATTGAGAGGGAGAGATGGGAGAATGGCAGAATGCACTAGGGATTCCCAATGAATGATTGTGGTTGCTTTACAATGGGACTTTCAAAAATCGCTCACAGATGGGACTCGGATCTAATGTAGACCTATATTTTTACGCTTGCTTATCTAGTTTTTTGTACTCAAAATTTTTCAGGTTTGTTTTCAGAATTCAATGTTTTAGGGTCGGGATTTAAACGATATGTCTATTTCTCTAGCAAAAGATTACTTTAAACTATTAAGCATATTGAATTTGAACAATACATGCTTTATTATTTGTATCTCAAACAAATTAATCAGAGGCGACTGATTAAAATTCGCTGTATCAGTCAAAAGTACAATTAGCATGTGATTATCTACAAAACACCCTCAGTCTTTGTTTGAATGTATTAAAGGAAATAATTGCATTTACTATTCATTTGAAGAAAAAAAAAGATTATTTAATCCAGCCAATAAATTAGAAATAGATTCGGGATAAAACGTTCAAGGTGCATAAGAGGACGGGAATGATTGATTTGTGCAGGCAGCTTGCAATATACATGCAGATTAATGATTGCAATTGCTTTCGTAGGGAAAATAGGAGGCTGGAAAATAGGTGACCTACTTCTGGTGTGCGGCATGTTAGGCAGTCCTCTCTGGATGCTTGGAAAGGGTACAGATGGTTATTGAACAATTCAGGGGAAAAAGACCCAAAGATACCATTCTGAGCAATATGTAGGAATGTGTGGCCCCTTAATCTATTTTGAAGTTGCCTAAGTAATTGAAGCATTAATTGATTTTCTTAATATTCTCTGATATTTCAACGCTCATGTCTATTGCTATTGAAATAAGAACTGACTTACATAATAAATGCAATTATAATATTTGCACATTTAAAACTATAACATGCAAAGGGCTATTTTAGAACAAACTAGATGAATCCTCAGTGCCCATAGTAAAAATGTATGCCTCCACAATCATGTGATTAGAGAGAGGTAATGGCTCAAGATTTAATTGTTAGGATCTTGTTTTGATACAATATTAGAAATTGTATTTGATATTTACAAATGGCTATATTGAGTCAGTTTGGGGTATTTACAGATTTGCTAATAAAAAAGTCTGTACTCTTTCAACAATGCAGTAGATTTGAATCGATGAAATGTGTATATTATGAGCATATAATAGATGGTGAGAAAAAACATCATTTACAAAGTGGAGCATTGCTGTTTTGAAAAGAGGTGAGTGCTAAGTGTTGACCCATTTTAGGTCGATATTGCTAAATTAATGGACTGTTAAAAGTGGAGCATGTGGGTACTGGACCGACAAAATCATTTAAAAAAGGCAGAGAGAAAATAAATTCCCTGTCCATGTTTTCTTATGTTTTACCTAGCCTCTTGCAAAAAAGAGAAACATCGCCAGAATTGCCCATCCACCATCTGTAGACTTTCATTTGAAGCTACCTTTCTAAGTGATGTTTCATGAAACCAATCTTTCATTGCTATTTGATTATTTGCATGATTTGCATTTGATTTCATATGTATTATGATGCACACTGTTATCTATAACTTTATTTTTAAAAATAAATCAATTCAGATACACCGTATTGCGGGACCTGATATTTGTTATTAAGAAGTATTTGATTAGTGATTTACATTTAACATGCTTTTAGCGCATTATACAATCTTTCCTGGGAGGTTTCTCAGATTAAATGTCTGTTTGAGTTACTCTGATCCATATCCAAACAAAGTATTGAGTACTTATATGGGAGCAGATTATCAACGATCTTTACCTGAAAAACAGGAATAGAAAATGCTTCTTTTTGTGGAAAATGCAGTTTAAGAAAATAGATGAATAATTCAGAGAGTTGCACATTCAGTTATTTTAATGTCATCTGCTTTTGATAAACTTTGTGTAAAATAAAGTGGATACCAACTTTTGGACATTACTACTATATACTTTTTTTATAACACTGGTCACAAATATCTGTAACTGCATTGTAATATTAATACATTTGTTACATATTTTAACATAGATTCATTGTAAGCTTTGGTCTGAAAAACTTTAGATCATCTGTTTTGTATCATACGTGATGATTATTTTACAGTGGAGAGAAATAAAACTTAATACCCCATATTTTTTTGACCAACTGCCACCCAGGTACCTGTTTGTTACAATGTATCTCTTCCTGCCTTCCATACAAAGTTTCATAATACCTGCAACTTGTACACCCTCCCCCCCATCCAACCATGAAATTTAAGATAATTAGCTGTAAGCCAGGTCATGTGGATTGTCAAGAAACCTTTTGTCCAGGTTCATAGAACTAAGAAACCTCTCATGATATATTACTGACAGAGAAGTTGTAACAACGGATTTGTTCCTTTTTTTTCTCTGCATTCACAATTATATCAAATTATTATTATGTATTAGTAAGTTTGGGTACCAGATACAAAATCACAATTTGAATTTGTATTTTTTTCTCTTCTCCTGGTTTATTAAAACAGATAAATAAACTCTGGATGGATTGATTGAGAGCAAACTTCTTCTTTGAAGTCCCCTCCATCTAGAACTATTAATGTATCATAATCCTCATCTTTCTTTCATTTCATGAACACCAACATCACACTGAAATTGTGATTCTATATATTTTTACAAGATATTATGCAAAATTTTAAGAACTCCAGGCGACAGTAACTGATACTCTATGATCTTATGTAGGTAGACAATTTACTTTATTCTAATTATTTGCAAATTGATGGAAAAGTAAAGGCTTCTTTGAAATGCAAACCAGGTACTACTAGAATCAATTATCGAAGATTTAATTAACAAACCCCCAAAACTTTTTTATCATTTGATGGTAGGTAGATAGATTGATTACTTCAATAAGCTAGGATGGAACGATACAACTGTTTTTATTGAGTCAATTATTCATTTGATCTCTAAATGATATGCCGATAAGTATTTTTCCATTGGCCTATTTTCTATTTTCTGTCATTTTCAATCCTCTCTTTATTTTCTAGGGCATGTCATGTTAAAAGGGAATTATAGAATAGGATCACACTAGATTAGCCCAATGAAATTCAATGTTGGAATGTTCACACAAATTTGTAAATCAGCATTATGTTCATTGACAGTGAGAATGGTATATTAGATTATAATTGAAAGTTTAATTGATTTATCAAACACTATCTTTCAATTTTGGCTTAGCATAGGGAAGTGGTAAATTGGTGTTGAGAGAACAAAGTGCAAGTCCATCAGGCAAAAAAGTTACAGCGTCACAATGTTTTTTAAATCCCTGAAAATGTATGCCAAGCCACGTTCATAAATCTTTCTTGACAGCAAGTCCGATAAATCAACAGAAGGAAATTACTTTTACTAAATTGCAAACTCTGAATTATGCATGAAAATGGGTCTTACGTGGGCTGAAATGGAGGATATTTATATGATTACATGGTTCTCTGGAGCTTTAGAGAGAATCTCTTCAATTCGTTTCAATATTTTTAAAGATGATCTCTGAATCTTTGAACTGTTTGCTCAAATCTGAACATGATCATTAGAAATAGCTGTTTGATTGAATATCTTATTTGACACAGTATTTCTTTTTATTTTGATTGCTGAATCTTTATTGATAGACATCAGGACAAATAATGAATGAATTGTCACTGATAGTTTTTGTTACATGGTCAGAGCCAATTCTATTGTTTTTGTAGTCGGTAAGCAGTGCTAAAATGATGCAGAACTAAAAAATTTCTGACTTTAAGTATATCTTGTGCTATCTTTCATTTATTTTTTTTTAATTTAGTTTTCATTTATTGTCTTATTTTAAAAAGCATGTTTTGACTAATGTCCCTAAATGCTTAATTTTGTTTAACTTTTTTTTAAAGGAATCTCTTGTTATCGGTCTGAAAATGGAATGCCATTTTATACCTGCTGTCCAGGATTACAACTTAAAGGGGAACTACACTCAGACATTAAATTGCTATCATTAAATGAAGAAAAATAAGATGAACAAACTGTGAATATTTGAGCAAAATCGGATAATCCGTTCAAAAGTTATGAATTTTTAAAGTTTTGATTTACACCCCTCATGGGCTCCTTAAATTGGCAAACGTACAGTCACAAAATGGCTACCAACATGGAGAACTCTCCATTCGCTTTGTACACAGAATTTCACATTTTCCTCTTTTTCCAGAAAAGTAGACAAAATTGTGTTTCTTCGGTTAGATATACTATAGCCACATTAATTCTGCAAGCATTCCAAAAAGAACGGGGTTGATTCCTCATTTGAAATAGGATATTGATCCATTTTCAATAAATTTATATACAAAGTGAATGAGGAGTTCTCCATGTATGACATCACAGATTATGCTAATTAGCTATACGCATGCCAATTCAAGGATGCCCAGCACAGGTGGAAATGATAACTTTAAAAATTCATAACTTTTGAACGGGTTATCCAATTTTGCTCAAATTTTCACAGTTTGTTCATCTGATTTATCTTCATTTACTGATAGTACATTATTGTATGGGTGTAATTCCCCTTTAAGAGTTAGAAGGATACAAACAGGTGTTGACATGTTCCTTTAAGATGTATGAGGTTTTGAGAAAGTGGGAAGGAAGACATTCCATGGAGGAAAATACCTTTGGATCTCTCATCAGATGGATTATGATGGGCACTCACACAAAACTAAACATTCTTGTTCCTCCAGTTTCAGTAAAAACACCCCTAATCACCGAGCAGATTCACAGGAAATCATGTTAGGCGTTGAACATGATCGCCGTGACATCTCGCAATTTCTGCTTTGTATTGTTCTATGAAATCTGCTCTTTTCCTTCTGTCTCGCACAGATTATTTTGGCAATCCAATATTTAACTTGAAGATTTGTGATCCTCATTCCAAAAGAGTGTTAGGTCTAATGTGAAAGCTTTTGAAAAATTAAGAAATATGTATTTATATTAGAAAATGCAAATGTTCAACATATAGTCCAAGAACTGAAAAGTCAGATAATAGTGGATTTTTTTATTGCAAGTTGTTTTTCTTAGGCCCATTTTCGGGAAATGTTGCTGACATGGAATGACCTTTGTAAGAATCATGTCTTCTACATTAGTTAGTTTGTAAGTGATGAGAACTCGAGCATTCGCAACATTGTTAAATTGAGACGCAGAAAGACGTTACCACAAGATGAAAATCTATGAGCGAACACCTTTCTACTTCTCAACACATGATATTGAGGTAAATGATGTATCCATAGGGACTTCTTGGTCACTTTACTCTTGCTCATTTGTCTACCCTGTGCTCTCTCATCATTCACTCAAAAACCACTGATAGAAACAGTCACTTGTAGATCAGAGTCTCGATGATGGTGGTTGGGTAGAGGTGTAAAGTACAAGGACTTAAAGCAACACAAGATGTTGCATTGTATGGCCACCTCCTGCCATGCTGCTTGTGTGACTGCACAGCTGGCCATACAGAAAGACAGTTCTTTTATACCTACCCCATCCCATGGTATATCAAGTATCTTGGTTGGTAATTCAAGAGACAGTGAGGGGGCAATTTGAGGAGAATGCATTCCACGTCTGTATCTCTTTCAAGATGGAAGGGGGGCGGGGCACTTCAAGGGAGCAGCATGAAATAGTTTCATTAATCCTTTATGTTTTCAATGGCTTTGCTATGATGTAGGCCTTTGTTGTAGGTTGCCACTCTTCTTTGTGTTCACACTTTTGCCAGTCGTTTATACTTTACTGAGCAACAAAATTTTCAGCAGACAATTTGTAAAAATGAAAACCTTGAGCTGGGAGCCTGCTAAAAGTAATATTTTTGATCAATATCATAACGAGTATATCGTCATATTCAGTTATTCTTACAAGCAATATCAGCGATAAATAACAAGTGAAAGGGAAGGTCACTTCTGATATATTATGGATGTCTTCTTCTTTGTCATGTCTTATCTATCTTCTGAAGATATGAAAGTAGTAATTAGTGATTCATCTCACGGCCAAGTGACTGACTACCTGTTGAAATTGAGGCCTATTCAGAGATAATCTTCAATCATGACCGGCATACGGACAGGACTAGGGTCCGCTTAGAATACAAATATACGGTATAGATGGGCATACCTGATGGTGTTGTTATCCTGTTGTGCCTAAGAATCACTTCATATTTTATATAGAGGAATTTCAGCATGTGATAGTAGATTGGTTGAAATAAAGTCCAAATGATAAAATACTCTTAAATTTTCTTGATATTCTTGAGATGTTTAATTTCTATATCCGTTCATACCTGATTCTCGACCCTATTGTATTTACTACATGTACAACTGTTCTGTAGTGCAAACTAATCTGTGAATATTGATGGCTTACTCACAAATCAAAATCAGTGTTTGATGCAAACCACTGGTACAATTTGTTAGCATCAATAATTGCCAAGGGATAGGTGGAAAGTGAAATAGCAGTCTGAACTCACGATGAGAAATTCTTTCTGACAAATTAAGATTGCATTTAGCTGTACCTGTCTCTTGTTCCCTACTGCCTACTGGGAGTGGTGTAGCTGGAGGATAGGTGGGGAAGAAATGGGTCAGTTATACCCATCAGATGACCATCCTTGTAACAAAGGAAAGCACAAAAAATGATTATGGAAATACGCTTTCCTCAGAAAATGAGAATAAGTAAGGTCATTTCTTCTAGGTATTTTTGCTATTTGCACCCTGGGATGAATTATATGCCCTTCTTGTGGTTTTAATTGTGTTTATGTCATAGGGGGACAGGTAAAATGGTACTTGAGAATATGATTTGTTTGTTACAGTTCCATATTTAATTTGATTGTATTGCCATTGGTCATGTTTGCTCTGTGGTAATAGAGGTTTGTGATAGAATATGATGTTGAAGATGATAACTTTCCCTTCTCGCGGTCAGAATGAGATTCCTTGCTCTCGTTGCTGGAGACTTGTCCTCGTTTTGTCAACAAAGATATTCCTTATGACAGAGTAACCGCGATCTCAAGCTGTTATCAGTCCTACATAGCCATGGACCTGGGTGTTCTATTTACCTCAACCTTGAACCCAATGCTGAGAAGATATCCCTGTTATAAGAATATGATTGCCTCAATTTAACTCCACATCAGTCTCAAAGCCTAGAAAGTCTGCCATTACCATCGTCAACATCCTCAAAATGACGTTTCCAGAAACTGATTATGTCTGTGGTTTTGCTCTACAAGCCACAATAGAATAAGGGGATTATGCATTCCATTTGAAGTTTTAAATTGAATATTGGATTGAAGTATTTTATGAAGTTGATGGTTATAAGCCTGTCTAAACAATTTCCTATTCCATCTGTCTATTATTTTTGCTATGTTTGTTGGAATCTCATTTCAGATTTCAAGTTTGAGGTAGTGAAACGAGAAAAAGATGACGAATACTTGATCTATTTACATAACTATTAGAAATTATTTACTGGAGAATAACAGTGGTCTACTTACAGAAAATAACTTTTTGCATTCCCTAAAATTAGTGTTTGCACGAGAGGTCATTGAAGTGTGATTCAATGTTTTCAAATGAATCATCTGAAATCAATTTTTGACAGGTTTGCGTGGTAAGAGAGGTTCATGATTGCCCCTGGCTGAATGTAGTATAGACTGCAAGCATTTTGTGAGTCATGTCTATTGTAAACACTACACTCGATGAAATGCAGACAATACTTTTCCAAAGTTCCAGCGTGATGTTCAAGTGATGTAATGGAGTGAGAGTTAAAGAATGGTGCAAATAAGTCTCCTTCATGGAAGTACACATGATCTTAAACTTTCCTATTTCGTAAACTTGAATTCATAGCAAACATGTCTCTCTAAAACACAAATCTACCCCTGTATTGATTACACGTCTGTAATTGACCACTTAGCTGGAATCGTTGCCATATGTGGTCAGGTGATCTTGCTAGGATTAGGGTGAAAGGTCAAGGGCAATAGGTCAAAGTCACTGGCCAGAGTAGGGGTATGGCATCAAATTCCACTACCATATGAAGTCTTGAATCTCTCTGCTTTGATCCTTACTTTTTTCCATGTTTAAAAAGAACAACCATAAAGAATGCTTACAAAACCTTTACTTAAATATTTTTCATATCTACTGAAGAGATATTTTAACACCTCCCAAAATATATACGTATATTCAGTGAACAAAATAAGGCAACTAGAAGAATTGAACCATCATTCGGATTTGGAGAGAACTAAAAGATGAGTGATCATGAAGATCACTCCAACAATAGAGAAAATACAAATATTTACGAAGAATTCAATCAAATTTCACTCTTAATTCAATCCTATAAAATGTTTACTCCTCGAGGAGTGAACATTGTAAAAAAAAAATAATAAATAGAATAAGAGGGAAGGTTTGAATCGAGTCAAGTAGCAGAGTGTGAGTATTTGTCAGTGTGGTGAGATGTGGAAGTAGGATGGTGTAGCTCTTCTAATAGCTCTATTCCTAAAGGTGTTGTTTCCTGGTTCACTTGGTGTGCTGATAAACTTATGGTTTACGACACTCTCTTCCAACTCTTTTAGCACTACATGGGTGGTACGGGGAGAGGGAGAGAAAGAGAAACTGGGAGAGAGAGAAAGAGATCTAATGTGGGAAAGTCCCAGATATGATAAACAGCTCATGGAGGCGTTAACTATGATATATGAGCCCTATGGGATCAACACTGGCATAGTTTTGTGATGAAGTGTGAAAGTATGTTTTGTTTACATTTCTATTCACTCTTGGCATATGAACCGGCTCTATCTTCATTCACATGTTCAAGGCAAAAAGCAGAAAAGCGGTAGGTGGTAAAATTAAGACTCCATTTCTATTAAAAGTTTCTTATCTAATAGAAGAGTAATTATCTTTACAAAAATGAATAGAATAAAATCACATTTTAGGGGCAATTTTGGAATATAATCAACGAAACAACCTGTTTCAATGAATATGAATAAATGTGGTGAACCCAAATGTAAATTTAGAAATAATTTGAAGCGTGAATTTCTTCATTTATCTATGTATTCAATTTTATGTGATGGAAGGAAAGAGAGATGCATTAAACTGGCATAGGAAGGATCATGTTCATTTTTCTTTCAATTTCTAGAACATGCATGATTACTTATGCTTTCTTGAAGACACAATGCCGGCTCATGAGTCTTTTATTTTGCCCAGATACTGATCAGTTATACTACCTCATTCCCTTTATCAATAGTTAATGTGCACCAGCTTTCAGATTGAGAAACATTTTGAGCGATAAATTCATGTGTATGATTTGGATCAGCGATAATAAATCAGAGTGTTTATCTCTGACAGTACTAGGCCAGCATGAGTAGAAGGCAGGCTCGCAGTGCTTGACATCTTTAACCCCAGTCTATTGAGAAGGGGCGGCCCAAACTCTATAAGAATGTAACCACATTTCTCCATTGTGCCTTCCACACCTATTTAACACTTTACTTTGTCAAGCTTAGACTTGCCAATTTATTCTCAAACTCAATCACAAAGGGAAATAGAAATGGAAGTCAGGAGGAGGGGTGGAGAGAGAGAGGGAGATTTGGATGAGGAATAGGAGCAAACAAGAATAGGAGAGAAAGAAATAGGGCAAGAGTGACGGATTAGCTTATATGCTGTTAAAGAGGAATCCTACATTTTCAGGCAAATTGCATCAGACCTGACAATTTGGGCAAGACGTTGAGCTTTAGAGTCAAGACTTTCTTGTTCATCACCACAGGCATAGGGATGGAATTTCAAGACATAATAAGTTTCAAATGTCAGGATTGTATCATAGAAAAGGTATTGATTAATTGAGCTTTGTCATGAATACTTATTAAACTGACAATCAAACCACACTTCTTGTTATCAAGTAACCTAGAAAGAATTTCATAGTTGCCTTTTTTAAAAGGAATATTGAAACAAAATGAAAAAGAGTATCATATGTTTTTACTTTTTTTATAACAAGAATTTTATGTTTAAATGGTTTCAGAGATAGATATTCCATCATGTACATCAGAACTATTACAGCAATTTTTTCTCACAGATTTCAATTTTTTGCCGAGATATTGCTAATAAAAAATTCTTGCAAATACAAAATTTACTGTGAAATGTATGTTTGCGCAATACGGAAATTGAAAATGAGAGAAGATTATACCTCATATATCACCGTGAAAGATGTCAGAAATAAAATATTAATCCTTTAAGCAAACGTGGCACCTCTGGAGTCCAAAGACACCCAGTGCTGTATGCATGCAGCCGCTAGTTGTTTAGATCTGTCAACCTATGAGAATCTACATGATTTATCGGCTGCGATTGAAAGGAAGGATGTATGCACTGAGAATAGCTGGTGCGTGCACTTCTACAATGCTCCAGTCAAGTTTAAATAGGTTACCCCACAAAAGCGCTTAACCCAGTCCCCCTTTCCTCTAACAATTACGCCACCAGAGGCTATTTACTGCCATTCCTCCTGTCTGAATACCATTATTGATTCAATTGTATCACAAAATTTCCATCTCTCTCTCTCCTTCACACTCATTCTCTTCCTTTTCAACAATGCTCAAATTCCAAATCTCATTATTTCATCCTTACTTCACACAAAAAAATGTTTCTCAAAAATAAATTAATGTATTGACTGTGACTCAGTTTCTGTTTGCGTAAATAATATACATTTCAACGATGCTAGTGTGTTTTTTCTTTGCACCTTGTGATACTAATGCACTCCTATGAGCAGAAAAGAAATGTTTCTGTACATTGAATTGATTCAAGAATAGCAGTTTAATTACTTTCTCACCCACACATTGATGATCAAGCCCGTTTGTGCTATAGGGAGAATAGAATAAGATGTTGCTTGTGTTCCATCTCAATCTCTTCATCTAATATGCCTCGTTGTACCTCCTCCTCCTTCTCCTCGTCGTCCTGTTCCCTGTGTGTCTTTCACATCTCCATCCTCTATACTCAGTACACAATCAAATACCCTTTCTTCATCTTCTACCTCTTCACTTCCTGATGGTAGCAGCTTAATACCCACCGGGTCTCACAATAACCTAAAAAGCTGGCACCTCTTTCATCAATACACTTATTCGCCTAACATTCATGTCGGGACACAGCACGTGCAATACGCAGCACATGTGTGACGGGCAAACATGAAATGAAGCATGTGTGTCCTTTTGTTTACTAAGAGTTATTCTGGGAAGCAGAGGCTTAATTTTTGTTTGCTAATGCCGTAAGTTAGGATCGATTCCATTACAGATGAAATTGATTGCATCATGAATGTGCTTTCTTGGTGTTTGACTTACCGGAATGGTGTCCTTGGGCACAGAGATTCACCCATCCCTGACTGCCGAGATGTCGTAATTGCTCATACAATGAAAAGCAAGAAGGGCTCTATAGCTCTTTATAAACCCATCACGCAAAAATCATGGATAAATCTCTTTCTTGCCCTGAAATGATGTATATAAACTTTCTTTATTACATTATTGTGAAAGCAGATACTTGCACAAGGAATGGAAATGCAAATATGGACAGGTACCTTCTTAAAATATGCTTGTTTTATTGCTACTTGAGATTTGAGTTTTATACTGAAGTACCAAGTATCAAGATTCCCAAATGAAAATCAAGATTGTTTAACATTTGTTTGCGGAATAATATTTCCAGCTATTTTTTAAAGTTTCATACTAGAATTTTGCATTGGAAATTGCAAATAGAACTATTGTACTAGTTTTATTCCTCTACCAACATCAAGTGATGTGAGAGGTCATATCTTCTTGTATTCTTTCTTATACTTCTCTTCATATTCCATTCAATTTAGTATCAATTTATCACTTATTCCATTATCAGAGATGCATGTGAGAAAATATTTGTATATCAAATGATTATACAAATCAGTGTCACTTTAGAAACATCAACTTTCAAAAAGTATAATACTCTCATGAATAATGTACGGATTCAGTTCTGTATAGATGAGTGGGCTGTAGTTGCAGATATGTTAATATGCTACTGTAAATGAACCTGTGCCATGCAAATTCGTCATGCGCTTGACATTTAAAAAGCCGCCACATCTATGGCCAAAAGCAACCGGAGAACATGCACTTGGCCGGCTCATGGGAAGAAGAAGAGTTATGAGGTAGCCAAGAGGGGCAGGAAGGAATGGAATAATGAAATTGTGCCAGCCCGGCCAGGGAAGGAGACACTTCACCAGGGAGGCAATATCTTTCCATCTCGCCAAGGAAAAAAGCTTGATGCGTGGATCATGCAAGAGTGCGAAGATGAAGACTTATGTAAGTTTTGGGTCATGCACTAGAACATGATTGAAACAGTAATGCTGTCATTGGATCTTGTTTGGTAGATGGCAGCAGGATGGAGAAGTGGAGCCAACGGACACAAAAGTGTGATAAAGAAGGCTAGAATTTCAGCATTGGTCTCTGCAATTGCATGGAGACACACTGGCACTCGCTGGTAATTAATGACCACTACACGCCCGTGGCTAGAGTCCATTTGTGACGCGCCTTCATGAATGCCAAATCAAATAAGGGCATCGGCGTAGACCCAATTTATAGATGGGTACAGTGAGGGGTGCTGTTGCGTGGGGAGGAGGAGGAGATTGGGGGTAGGAGGGAGCGGGAGTGTAGAGCCCCATGAGCATGGGGTATGGATTAAATACCCCTTACGCTAAACAGGTGAGGGAGGTGCGTAGGCTCGCATTGTGCGATCGCACCTAGGGCAGCGGCTGTGTGTCACTTTCCGCGCCTCCAAAATAGCCCTCTGCCCCGGCGCCGGCCTGGCTGGCTCGCCCTTTGAAACAGAGAGGGAAAAAGCGGCGTATTTACCATATCGACTAGGATAGTGTGTCGTGCTGGGAGTGGCAACGTAATCGCGCGCTGCTCGTTTTTTATGTGAACGAGAAGTCGTTGAACCTGTGAAGATGGCTGTTGATCAAGAGAAGAGAATATGGGGCAGTCCTCCCGGCGGTGATGGGTTACCTAGATGCGATGTCGTCTTGAAGGAGAGCGTTAGAAGACGCGGACAAGGATGACGAACAAGCGAAGAAAAGCGAAGAGATGAAAACCCTAGACACGTAACCTGCCGCTTTACCAGGTCATTGACTTGAACGCACAACCTGATATTCCCATCTCGGCAGCCAAGCCTGCCAGACGTTGTCTCAGATTTACAAATTTATACGCAAATCTGCTTCATTTGCATATATTTCTCCCATCTTTCGCTTATTTTGCACGAACATACATCAGGGGAAAAATGAATGCTCTGCCGTCATGCATACTGCGTCAAGTGCCTATTTAGCCCGGAGACAGAAGTCACGTTGCTGAACATATTCTCTCCAAACAAATTAAATTTCTCATAATATTATGAATTGGCTTTCAACAATATAAGCTATACCCCTTTAAATAAGACTATTGTTGATGGCTAGTAATTAATGGAAAAATATATATTGTATAATATAATATATTGTAAACTGTCTTTGGACCTGTTGAACTCTTATTTGAAAGATTTTGTATAAAGTCAGACATAAATTATTTTGAAACCTATAAAAATTGATATAAATATTTTCATCAAAAATCCATCATTCTTTGGTTTTATGTTTCAAATGACACATACATAAGCAGACATTGTGTTTTAAAATGTCAGTAGTTAAAATAAAAGACAAACCTGTTGCTTGCCGGGTTTGAGTTTTCCCTGTGTAATGCCTATGATAATCACAGAACTTAGAAGTTGATGGGTTAAAATTGGCAGAGAGATTGGATGAAGAGGGTAACAAAATCTAGTGTAAGAAGTGACAGTAATTAGGAGGACATTGCCCTAACCCTCCTAGAAAATAACAATCCATCGACACTTGCATATGATCCTGTCTTGAAGCTATACCTTTCATATGAGTGATGGATGGCTGTGCAACAGCTTTCTCATCAAAACATAATGAATCATCCCAAAGCAGATTATCAGTCTTCATCGTCAAGTCTTTTATTCTTCTTCTGTACTACTACTACTACTACTCTCTCGCTCTCTCTCTCTCTCTCTCTCTCTCTCTCTCTCTCTCTTTCTCCTTCCCTTCCCTCGCCCTGCCTCTCTCCCTCCCTTTTTCTTGCTCTTTACTCTTACTTAATTTCATCCACCCACTTTCAACCCTTTTTTAGTATTCATCTCTTATATCTGTTCTCCTTCTCTTCGGACCTCTCACCCTTCTCTTCCCCCTTCCTGTCACATCCGGTACCTTCGATTTATTTCCTCCCTCTCCCTCTCTCTCTCTCTCTCTCTCTCTCTCTCTCCTCATACTGCTTCTAGTACTTGCTTTTCACCATTTTGCTTTCCCCCTCCTATCCCATCCATCAATTAATGACCACTCCTCCCCCTTTGAATAATTGAGAGGTTGTAGAGTATGGACTAGAATGGCCAATGTATAAAAGTCCAACCTGAAGCATCTGTATCCTCATTTGAAAGGAAAATGGTGATCGTGTTCACATTATGCAAGAAAATTCCTGACCACTGTCGAAGAAATTTAACTCCTAACAGTGAGTAAATATGCTCTTTAAATGAATGCAGTGTATCACAGGAGATCGACAGAGTCTGGGACGCCCCATGCTTGAACATCCGCAAGAAATTTCCCATGTTTGCTTGATGGGGTAATGTTCAATATGTTCACAATTCATGTGTAATCGCTTCTGACATTTTTGGGTCGGAGTTACAAGCGTCCTGTGGTTTGCTTCGTTATTTTTGGAGCACTTGTGAAAGTGTAAAATTGGCAGGAAAATAACCCAAATTATATGTACACACATCTTTTTAAGATTTTTCTTATTTACTTTGGATAAATTTGTGCCTTCTCCTGTCAGATATCATTTGTAGAAGAATGTTCCGACGATCCAAAATCCTTAGTAAATGTTATGTAGTTCACATAACAATGCATTCTGAAATGGGCATATGGGGTAGATTCAACTGTATAAATAACCCTACCTAAAGAAACACTGTTTTATATCCTTAAGCAGCACATGTGTCTGTAACTAGTAATAACCCTTATAAGAAATTAATTACATTATAGATATAATTATGATCTGGATTTGGATATGTTTGAGACTATACATTTTTCTAATTTTTTATCAAATCTCCCAATCAAAATGTATGAACATGGTCAGAAATACCATCTGCATGTCATGATAAGGACATTACCTTTCCATTTAATCTGGTTCGTAGATTAATGTCGTTCCTTCTCATGATCGATAAAGGTTTATGATTGCAGGTGGACACTAGTTATGATTAATCAGCCTTGCTTTGGGAAGAAAACCAAATCAATTTAGTAAATTGAAATTTAAAAGATGCAATTGAACATTTTCGGATAGAGATAGAATGCTATCTTTATGTCTCGATACCAATGTAATCCTTGTTTTTATAAGATACATTAAGTCTTATTTTTAAGCACATTTTTGTATTCTGTATTATTTTCTGTATTATTATCCCGGCAGCTTTATTCAAACGGAAGTAATCTTGTATGATTATTCAGTCCAATAACTTGATAAGCTATGTGTCATTGAGAAGAAGTAGATTTATTGAAAGGTAGAATGGAATTACAAATAGAAGGAAGAGAAATAGGCCAATTCATGGAGTTGCATAGAGTCATGAATTAAACATATTTTTCAATATTACTAGAACAATTATTCCCACTTATTCGACATCTACTGTAGATAGCTGTCTTTACACCTACACATAATCAAAATTTATAGTATGAAGTATTTCAGAGAGGAAAATCACTTTGTCTCTGTATCTGAAATATCTGGTTCAATTTTAATCTTAAATAATCCATTTTTAGTGGGAGACCATTATGTGCAATTTTTCCTTTTTAAAGATTCTATCTATCTCAATCACTTCTCTGATAACAATGTACTTCTTATGATTTCCTCTTTTGACCAGTATTCTATATTATTATTGCATAGAACAAAGCGAAAAATAAACACACGTTTATGTCAGTAGCAAGGTGAAAGATGGAATTAAGAAGAGAACGGCGAAAATGTGTTGCATACGTAACATGTGAAGCGTAAAGAGCATCTAATAAACAGTGCATGAAAAAACTGTGTCATCTAGAGGGGAAGATATTCAGGGCATAGCGGCTTTGATGATATTGGGGTCATAGGGTGGTGGTGGTGTCCATTTAGATAGAGAGGGAGATAGAGAGAGAGAGAGAGAGAGAGAGAGAGAGAGAGAGGGAGAGAGAGAGAGAGAGGTGGGGAGGGAGTGGAAATGGACAGGGGTAGGTGGGCATAGTGAGGTTAGAAAGAGAGTAGAGAAAGTGAGGGAGAGTGGTAATGGAGAAGTATGAGAAATATAAGAATATGATTATGAATATTTAGATGAATAGTTAAAGAATCATGGTGCAGTGGTTCCTCTGTAAGAAATTCATCCATCCTGTGCTGCTCTCAACCCAGGTGAGGTGAATGGGTACCTGCCAGAAATTATTATTCCCTGTAATGTTTGAGGACATTGAGCGAAACCAGAGAAGTAATTCAAAGAAAACCGCTTTAACACTATGCACATTTTTTTTTTATTATACCTATTGTTATTATCATTATTATTTATTAATAGAAAAGGTAAACTGATAAATTGTGTCAGTCTCACCCCATTCATCTTTTGCTAAATGGAATATTTCCACCCTAAATGACAGATGCTTGGAAAAGTCATTCTTTATGTTCATATATCTCCATTCAATCTTGTTGATCTATTCCTATTTCTATATTGGTATCTCAAGTTTTATCTTCATCCTCAATATCATAATTTTGTCAGTTTATGGCTCATTCCAAAATAATATCCAACATTAGCAACAGTTGTGCATACTTTGTCTTGATGTACTTGTGAACTGATTATATTGTGGTAACTCCAAGCAGCATTCAAACCTCTTCAGGCTTTCCGCTGTGCTTCACATAACACACATTGTGGCTTTCATCACACTTCAATCATATTGCATTCCTAGTAATAATGTGGTAGATAGAGCTTAATTAGCCTGAATGAAGTGTCATGAGCACTTGACGCAGAGTACCACAATAACCACCGATAGAATCTTTAAAAATCTACAAAATATGCATATACATGATATAATGTAGCAACGTCAGTTATTTAGAGCATGTGTAAGCTGCATTTTTATGATTCACTAGAACAACTTGTGATAATTAGGACCCCCTGTCATTTAGAAGTCATAACATAAGATATTATCAGTCTATAGATATTCATTTGTGATGCTAGCTTAGTATAGATATTTACTGATCTACATCTCATTATAGGCTATCTTGCATTTTATCTCTGCACGCATGATTGTCAATCACCTGATGTTGATTAGGTTTGCTTAATGTTTATGAGTATTTATTCTTAAATAAATGAAAAAAAAATAGTTTGTTCTATGCCATATTGAGTAGGTTTAGAAAGCAGTTAATGTGAGATTTCATATTCAAAATTCTAATCCTCAAGAAATATTCTCTATGAATATGTTAGAGACGATAAGTGCTCCCCAGGATTGTTTCCCATTTGCAGCTATTATGGACGTACGTTTTCAGACATTGCACATGCAGCTATTTTATTCAACACTCCCTGCATAGCCTCTCTATTTATAACCTCTCTTTTGCTAACATTGCATCTGGATGCCTTGTTTATTTTCCATTTCCCTCTGTCTTTTATTTCATTTTATGCCTGTCATTCTCTTTCCCCCTCTCTCTTTCCTTCTTCTCCATCTTTGTTGTTCCTTTCTTGTATTATTCACTCCCCTCTTTTCTCCCTCTTTTTTTTTTGCTCTTTCTTTCTCATACTCTCTATTCTTTCTCTGTCTCCACCAATCCTTGTCTTTTTTCTCAAGTTCAAGTTGCCCAAACGTTTTGGTGATGAAAGAATAGATGTGCGCAGAGAGCTCAAACAACATGTAACCTAATGCGAGGGCCATTCTTCTGAGCAGAGACCTAAGGATACTGTTTCAGGGAGTAAGCACGCGATGTGGAGGCCTCCTCAATGCTTACAATCCCAGCGTTGATTTTCTGCAAACCTCACCCCATTCACCAGTCTTTCTCTCATTCTTTTTTAAATACTCCTGTAGAATAAGTAAGGATTGGATGAAGGGGGAATTGCTGATCAGTATGCAATTATTTAGTTTCAGAACAACAAAAAACCAAGTGTGGTGAGAGAAAGAGAGAGGGAAAAGAAAATGGTGACCGTGTGTGCAATTTGGTGTGGAGAGTGCAACGTGTGTAGCGGCCTTGTATGCAGGGTCCTGTGTTTGAGTGTCCTCTGTTTGAGGTGCAAATTCATGTTTGCTGATGTAAAAATCTCACAGCTAAGACTCAGGGGAATGGAGGAAAAACTCCATGGAGATTGCAGTGTAATGCAGTACATTGAGATTGTAGTTTGCTCAAACAGTAGCGTATTCCCCTGCGTATCATGTGTGCTGAGAATGTTGTCCTGTCCCGCCATTGCTAGTGGAGTATGCTTACTGCGTTTGCACTTTGGAGTGATTAATATAGGGCCCCAAGTAACACAGAATATTTCTCCATTCCCTCTTTAGTTAGCACACCCAGTTTGAATTAGAATTGTACATAATGTCAGTGCATATTTCATTACCTAACTTTGCATCATAATATACACATATATTTATATTTTTTCTGTGGTCTTAATTCATTTTCTCATTTTGTCGTGTACCGGAGTATGAATGTTAATACCAATCACAACTAATACCTGATGAAGATTTACAGTTGTACTAATCATTATCAAACCCATGCTAGTACTCGCCCATACACACCAGCTAGTATGTTGCCTCTGAACATTGCCCATCCAGAATCAAATTCATTAATTAATCATTCAAATTTAAATTTAAAAGCAAAGAATTTGTACTATTAGTGCGGTATGGTGTGTCATCCCGTAGGACTTTGGTGCCAAAATTGATTTTTTGATTGATTTGGTTTGAATAGGGTCCAAATAAGCCAAAAATGATGGGGTTCAAATTTTCCGACCCCTCGACCCCCTCGTTGGGGGTTCACTTTGGCGCCATATTTACTGTATTAAAGCCAATGGGGGAAATAACGTGTTATCAATACTATTTCTAGGAATTTTTGTGCCAATGTCCGTAAAAAGCTATCCAAGATGTACAGCAACAAATATATGACGATATTTTTATCTGGAATAATTTTTTCGTTCACTATAAAGGGGCAGACTTGACGAAAAATTGTTAAAAATGCCAAATTATCACAAAAAACATTAATTTTTTGGTTATTCTGCATGTCTTTTTAGGAGAAACGTGATGAATACGTCTTTAAAACATCAAATTTAGACAGTGATAGGATGTAGCAAGAATCTAAATACTCTAAATGGTTTTTAGATATAAAAACTACGTCCCTTTTCAAGGGTTTCATTGAATGAAGGCATCATTTCAGCAATAGAGGGCGCCATTTCTTAAGGCAATATAATAGCATTAAAACGCCCATAAATGTTTATTTCTTATCACTTTGACTGTAAAACGTACTTATTTAAAAATGCAAAACCCTTCCCAGGTAAATTGNCTATCCCCAAGCACCCCTAATGAATTATCATCATAGTAATAAATTATTCATTATGAACAATGAAAGCAAGCATGTTTTTCTTGCATTGTCAGATAAAGGCTTATATTATTGTTGAAGAAACAGGCATCCTACATTCCATTGGTATATTCACTATATCATCTATGAACAGGTTCAATCTAGATTAGCTACGCCGTTATGGGGTATTCCTAGAATTCTGCCCGGCATCTCAAAGTCCCAGCTGAATTTGGAAGAATTGTCTGCCCTACGTGTCCTCCATACCTTTCAGGTCTATGTGACCTTTATGCTTTGCCCTTCAAAATACCTTTCCCGCCAAGAGACCTATGATTTCCCCAACCCTGTAACCCACCGGAGATGTCTGGTTTTCATTCACTTCATTTTAGGTATCATATTTAAGCTCTATCTTTCTACCCATAACTTAATTTTCAGGTACTGCAACCTTCCCCCATCCTTCATTCCCATCCATTAGTATTCACATGTCTGTGATTCTTTGTGTTTTACTGTCATTGAGTTAGGTGAACCTGGGGCATACATCTTGTTTCTGATGTCCTTTATGCTTTCTTCATCTTTTCATTGTCTGAGATGATTATAACACTATAACCATTGCACATGCAGACAGACACCCACACCCATACATTCTTTGTGATTCCACACCATCTCATTCCAAATGTATTAATGCCTGTAGTATTTTTAAGCAATATGGAATGGCATCAGGATGGTATGACATATATTGCAAATAACAGATGTTGGCAATGTGCGTCGGCCATGAAGCATTTGAATATTGTTATCGTTTACCAAATCAGATTCTATGTTGCACATGAAATTCTGCATACATGCCCATGATAGAAGGCATTTAAATGTCCCCCCCCCCACACACACATCATCTTCTTCCATATCCAACCCTCTGCTTCTTTCCCACCCCTCTCATTTGGTATTATGCAAGCTCACGCCTTTGCTAGCCAACTGCCCATGTCAGCCCATTAAATAGGCTTTTGCTGGCCTTCAAATTCTCTCAGAATATTCCTTGGACTATACAAAATTTTATGAGTCAATATTCACAAAGGTATTAGTTACAGATTCTTGAATAAAGGATAGCCCAATGTGAGGATTCAAGAACCAGAAAAAAATGATTTCATACTCGTATCAAACATGACACATAAAGAAAGTTAGACCCTCAAGCCTTTATTTTTTCTGTTCTATTTTCAATTAATTTTGATGAATTTTCTACAAGTTAAGGTCTTGAAACGGTTTGAGTTGTTCTTGTATGTTAGCAGATGTATGTGTGAGTTTGCATTTGGTTGTGCTTGCGTGAGTAACTTACATATGTGTGTATGTGTGGGTGAGACTGTTTGTGTGTGTGTGTGTGTGTGTGTGTGTGTGTGTGTGTGTGTTTGTTAAATATTTCAAGTAGCTGACACTTTTTACACATATTTAACCCTAGTTATGGTGAATTGATCATGAAAATGGAAAAACAAATACCTTTTGAGAGTGATGAAGTTAGAATGTAAGAAATAAGCAAATGAATGCATGATGTAAGGAGGTGAAGTGTATGAGATGAAACAAGGGAAGTGAAATCGGTAAGAGTAAACAAGTGAACCTATCTGTTTGATTACAGATTGCCCAGGATATGTAGAATGAGGCCTTCTTCCGTTGTTCTGCACTTTCCATAGGCTCTGTACTGTCCGGACTGGCCAATATGTCCTCTTATAGCTTGCAGCATAATATGCTTCCAACTCCCTTAGATGCTCCTTTCTTCTCTTCTAATCGTTCTCTTCTAAGAAACACACAGATGCATGAGGGGGTGGTAAATTAAATAGATGGAGAATGAAGAATAGGAAAAGGAGGAAAAAGAAGGATAGTTTGAAGCTCAAGCAGGATAGAAAAGAATCCTTGTGAAATGTCAGATTGAGTTCTTGAACCCAGTGAAGTTGTAACTGTAGACGAGGCTATTCAGATCATGGTAAGGACGCCGCTTTAAATGCTGCATCTTCTCACAAATTGTTATGTATGTAGGAGAGAAGATCCAACAATCAGCTTGAGATTCTTTCCCTTTTGGTGTTCTTGTTAAACCATCTTTTTTGCTTTCTCTATTTTGTGTTGCCATTTGTCAATTAATTTATAGAATGCACTTAGTATTAAGACTGTTCAAAATTATATATAGCCATTATATATTATCTGGTGAATGCTTAGAATAAAATGACATAAGATAGTTTAGCTTGAAATCTTAGTAAGAGTTTAAAATGACATCAAAAATTGTGTTGAAATAATTGAAATTGCTCTGCATTACGATGCAACTTACATATAGAGTCAAAATCATTATTTTCTTGTGATTTCCAGATGATATAAAATTGAATGATGTAAATGGGTCATACCCAGCTACGAACAGTCCAGTTGACAATCTACAAGCCTAAGCCATAGCTCAACCCAATAAAACGCTGAGTATTTAAGTTTCTGCGGTACAGACATTTGCATATTTGCTAGCCTATCCCTTGAGATTTTCGTTCAAAATTCATGTAAACAATTTCTTGGTTTAGTGCTGATTCTGCTGCACTTTTCGTCAGCCCTTAATCTCTTTTTCCCCCTGCCCACTCTCAGACGCTCTCTCCCTATGACGGTTTACTCATTTTACCTGCCTGTTTTCTTGAATACACCTTTTTGAAGTATGCCCTCTACATACGGTTTTAACAAGGACATGTATTTGCCACTCCTCTCTGATTTTTCCATATTTCTTTCTGCCTTCCTTTTTCATTCTTCTACGTTTTAATCTTTCTTTTTGATTGATGATGAAAGATGATCAGCTATGAATATTCCTCAATATTATTCATCTTTTGACTGATACATACATACATTTTTATGGGCCTTTTTGCAGTCTCAAATCCAGATCCATTTTGAAATGTCCATTCTAATTTAAAGTTTTTACATTGAAAATATTACATTTATAGCGCCTTCCTTCAACTTTCTCTTCTTTTACCTTCCAAATCTCACTCTCTTTCTTATAATTATACATTCCACATCAAAATCTGAGCCGTCTCCATTTTTCATCTTCCTCTAATATTTTACTTCACATACTATCGATCCCTTACCTACAGTCGTCCATTCATCGATACACCTTGCCTTTCATCCTCCAGCCCTCCCATTCCCAACCTGACTTGCTTGTCTTATGCAAACAGAAAGACAGAAAGAATAAAAGTCCAAACACTTGGCAAGTGCGCACAAACAGGAGGGAGGAAAATAGTTGAATCTTGTTGACATGAAAGATCATTCAATTTTTTTGCCATCCTACCAGGTCTCCAAACTCTTAGCAGAACACTCTCTAGGGAGCATCCATATTTCTATTATTGATTTCAGAGAGGAATAGACAGACGGGTTAGATCACAGACCCTTCCGATAGAGGTATGGAAAACAGGCGAGGGTTAGGAAAGAAAACACAGATCTTTGAGAGATATAAAAGCGAAATGAAAGATATGCGGTACTGAAGGCAAAGGCTAAATAGTCACCTGAACTACGACCTTGTTTACTGTAATGCAATAAACTTGACTCTGCTGCACTACAATACATTTAGTAACATAATAAAGATTGGTTATGCCCTAAATGACCCTGGCTGAAGCTTGTAAGATGTGTCTTGTGTGTGAAGCTCCAAAGGCTGTACCATTTTAGTCATAAAATATTCTGAATATTCTTTCTCTCACAAAATCCTAAATTTAGAAAATCCATTTAACTCATTGCTTATACACTTATTAAGATTATAACAGAAAGCAAGTTTACGATAAGATATACACTAAGAAATATGATGTTTTTAATCAATTTGACAGAAAAATATATGTCACCTAGGATAGAGTACTCATTCAGGGTTTTTCCTCATATAATACATTAGAAACACTATAAATAGGAATACCAGGTTACAGTTTGAAAACTGCAATAACTTTAATAAACAGATAATGTACATACAGTAGAGTGAAACTGTTAATGTCTATAAATCGGTATAAACATATCACTCAAATTTGATTCAGTTTTGTCCATGGCAGCACTACGCTTCAAAGTTGGATATGCTTGTTACATTGGAACGTCAACATTATTCTTCCACAGTAAACATCACATCAAAGGAACAATGGTATTAGAGAGATATCTGTGACTAAACTGTTCCTCTAAGTCAACATTTAGCTGAAATTGATGAAACATTAGTATGTGGCAGGAAAGTTGTTCTCCTAATTGATAGAAGCCTCATGCTCCACTGTGTCTCCCATTACCACTTTTCCTGTGGAAGCACGTTCAGATGGCTTCCAGCTACTAATTAGAGATGCAGCGGCTAAGAACATTTGCAGACAACTGACAAGATAGACCAGTGAGGTGTACGTGAGTGTGAGGTAAAGAGAAAGAAGATGATTGGCACATATAAGATCGCCCCTCGGTAATAATGCATGATGAGTGGTTAAGATAAATTACCCGCTTGACTAGTAAATACATTTTATGGTACTTAGGCAATGCGGTCTGTGTACATTGTACACATCATGTTTAATATGATCTGACATTTGCTGTAATGATAATAATCATCAGACCTTTTATCATGGTAGGATATTGGTTGCAATTATTTTGAAACAAGGTAAACAATTAGAATTATTGATATCAGTCATAACAATTAAAGGTAAGAATATGCCCTTGTCATCCAAGTTTCATCTAGGTTTTAATGATTGAAACAATTCTTGCCTTATTCGAACAAGTTATAATTGTAAACTTTTGCTACAAAGATTATGTAAATGAATATTTGTCATCCCTGTTATATTTAGTAAATTCTCATCAAAGAACTTTCAGTTTTCAATATCAAAGAAGCAATTTGATACAAATCGCATTAGACAACAAAATTGCAAATAATGAAAATCATTTAAGATAGGAAATAGAACATGCATTGTACATGAGGATGGGGTTGCCATTTTTTTCTGCAAATTACTTCAAGTTTTAGAAAAATAGAAAACAATTTGCTCTAATGTGTCGCCAACAGAAATAATGAATTTTTAATGTTACAAATAAATCTTGTATTCAGTACAAAGTAAGGAATCATTGCCTCAAGTCCTGCTTTGTTTTTTTTTCTTTCAGATAATATAAAATATACCTAAATTCTTACTGATCCACATACTTTGTTTTGTTATACATCTTATTACACATGACCATTATTGCTCTGGTAACAATACATTTTAGAAGAGAATCAGCAGTGGTAAACATCATGAATCTCATTTTTGATGTGGTAAAAACAAAGGTATGTTGCCTGCAGATGAGGCTACATATTGAGATAGCTAGCAAGGGGTGCCTCCCTGGCGACCAAGTACCATGGAGACTAGAGCTCATTTGCATGGAAATTGAAGCATCTTTGATGGACACCGGCAGGTGGGTTTCCTAACGTGTTGGGAAGGCATCACGTACCATGTAGGAGGAGTAGGTAGGGTGATGATGATGAAGAAGATGATGATGACGGAGGCTAGGAGGTGGGGAGAGAGAAGGGTGATGGTAGAATGATAGTAGGAGGTGTTGGAGGAAGAGGAGGAGAAGAAGACATGAGATAGAGAGAGATGATGAAGACATGATGGATCAGGAGGAGGAGGATGTGTCAAAAAAGCTAAATGGCAGGGAGGAGGATAAAGGCTTCATTAAGAAGTGGAAACTAGACTAATGCCACTTAATTGTAAATACTTTTTAAAAATGTATGTCTTCTAGGATTTGCAAAGTGGGCACAGGCATGGTGATAGCAGAAGTTTATGTTCCATTTATCCTTGCATCTGGAATATATTCATTATGTTGCTTTTCATGTCTGAACAGAGCACTGTATGGGATAATGCTATACCTGTCATGTTTGACACTCTTTTTTTCCCCCCTATTTTCAAATATTGAGTGATGATTTTCTTGGGCGACACATTTCCTTTGTGGAGTTCGAACATTAGCAACTGGATTTTGCAGGCTGCAGACACCCTTATTTGACAGGAGTGAATCGCAGTTCAAATAAAACAGTTCTCATACATGTGTGATATATTTTTATATATCATGGAAATTTAGCCCTTGTTAACACTTTTAATCAGGCAGTCATATCTGGACTTCCTGTGAAATGTGATTGCATTGATGCACAAATTCAATGGTTTTACATCCGATGTAACAAGTTTTCATCAAAGCCTTTATACCTTCCAAGGACATATGGTTCAAATCTATTTTCAGCAAAAGTAAAACAAAAACAAAAAAACAAGATCAAAAACATATTGAAATCAATATGCTTGCTCTGTGTTACTGATTGCTTGAAAATATATTTCATCTTTCAATAGTGCCACAGAATGTCTTTTTTATATGAAGATATTCATTATCATTAGATTTTAAAGCCTAAGAAATTGTATTTTTTTAGATCACAATAACACCCAATTTCAATGAATTTGTAATATGTGTGATGACGTATACTGACTTGTTTATCATGCAGCTTTGTTTACCCTATATATACCTGATCTATCCTTCTTGAATCTGCCTTTGTTGAATTCTATTTTTGATGAAGTATTATTCAAATTGTTATCATCCCCCTCCTTTAATTCACTTCCTTTTTATCTCTTGCCTCTATTTCTAGAGAATATTTATAAAAAATTATGTTTGATGATTGCATGAGTTGTGTATTATGGGTAAATTGGTGTTATCATGTTTTGGCTTGGCCTCTGACATTTGAAGACGCATCGTGCAGCCAATTTAGGTCTCTCCCCGATGTCACAACCTGACGGAGCTTCCATTTAATGTGGTTAGAAGATATTTGGGAGGAAATTTGGTCGCTCAAATGAATTCTGGCTCCTGCTTTACATGGATTGCTTCATGTAGCGGGACGTGCACGATATATTGAAAAATTTATTACCGCATTTCGAGCGCGAGTCAGGAAGTTAATAGCAGAAGAGGGTCATAACCTAAATTCTGTTTTGTTCCATGAGGGTGGGGATGCGAGAGGGGAAGAGAGGGGATTGATTGTTATGTTGCAGATGGGTTCGGGCTGGGGAAAGTGCACGCTCTACTAATGTAGGTTGCAGGGAGCAGGATGCATGCTTACGCTCTACTTGCGTTGATTAGATTTGAAGCCAAAAAACATAGCCACATACATGAGCATGCCTAGACGTGAGCCTGCCTCTGCGTGGGGCATTACACGGTGCGCCGTCTTGCACACATTACAGACTTATGAACGTGGATCTGCATGTCAAGATATAATGCAAAAAACATGCATTTGACAGGAAGGGTCTGCTTACAGGATATGACATGAGTGGGACTGAGAACACGACTGACTAGCTAAGGTAGACTTGTTAACAAGGATTAGAGAGGAAAGGGTGTACAGACTTCAAGACTACAGAGAAAAGAGAATATCCTGAGTCAGATTTGAATGATGAACAAGATCAGACAGTTGTAAAAGAAAGTAACTATATCCATGATGAAGATGGAAAGTGATTGTCTTCATCATTTAAGAGAACGAACACAGAATATTCCAGAGTTAAAGGGCCAGGATTTACTTCTTCATTGTGAATTTTATGCCTAGTTTTATGGAAGTACTTTACATATGCCATATCTAATCAAATAAATGTTAAACATTGCAAATACTATGACTGTTACTTTAACATCAATTTAACTTATTATATTAAACCAGAAATATGTTTGAACAACACAAATGCAGAATCAATCATGATTCTACAAGTGTGATTTTAGATGAATTTATGAGCTAATGGAATGTATCTTATTACATTCTCTATTAAATTGAAATCAATCTAAATCATAGTAGGTGTTGTTTGGACACCATCTTTTAAGCTGTTCACATTGAATATATATACATACAAAACCTATGTTGCGCTAAAATCACGTTTTTTGCTGTGAACAATTTGGCGTATCGCCTATTATGGAAAACTCCATGAGGGACTTTGCGGAGTATAAAACGCATGCATCTGAAGCACTAAATCAAAAATGATTTGACAAAGTTCAGGAATGACATTGTGATGCAAACACAGATGGATGATCTTTGTGAGAGGGTTGAATGTGTAGGGTAGGGGATCAGCTCAACTATTGATGAATGCTTGATGTATGACCGGTAAATAAGGAGGAGGAAACAAAAGTACATGTGAGGGTTAAGATCCTTTAGAAATGAGAATGAAGCAGTGAATGCCACTGGTGATGGTGGCTTGGTATTTGTGATGACAAATGAGATGTAAAGATTTCATCCTATGATATAGACATATCAGCATAATAAAATCCTAGGATTTGTCCTCTAATGCTGTGCCTTGCATATCATTTCTCCTTTTTTCATTAAAAAAATATGTTTCCTGACATTAACCCAAGGTCAAATTACAAAACTTATTAACAAGTCAATTGCTACAATATTGCATTTTCCCTCTTAAGTACAATGAAAAACCTTCCAGGCAGTGTTTCACCAAGATATACAAGATTTTGAGAATGGCTTGTGTCAGTTCTTATGTAGAATACACGTAATATTGTGGATCGTTGACCACAACAATGGATACCAATCGATCTAAAAGTCTTTCTCATCTTGTTAAAACACTGCCCTTGTTAGCTTTTTCCATATTTGCAGTTTTCTGGGAAAGCAATTAAACATTGATGTAAAAATTCTGTGTAGTTACCACACTCGGGTCAAGAAGAGAAATTTTAGAACTTTAAAGTTTAGAATCTGATGCGGATCATGTTAAGTTTCCTGGGGAACGAAAAATGTTAAAATTCAATATGAAGCTTTTTTAATATAGTAGTCAGTGATAATAATTTACATCATTTGGAATGTGCTTATTACAAAGAAAAACATCTCATAGCTCAGAAGCACTACTTTCACATCAGATGAAGATAGCATTTACGTATTTAGTTTTGTTTTTTTTTTCATTCTATTACTTTTTATGACTGAAGTCAAAAAGGAGCTTGAGCTTTCGATCCTAGCAGAATCTTAATCATAAGCAAAATGACAAGGAAATGAAGTGAACACACAAGTATATAGAAAAAGCTAAAGCGAGGAGGTGGAGAGAAAGAAAGAACAGGATGTGAAGGGCATCTTTTTTATGACTTTTTATGACTTTTTATGACTTTGATAATTTGAAGCTCCTCTTTTGACATTTCCCCATATCCGCATATGTTTTAGCCACAATATTACAGTCTTGAATTGGGAAATGATAAAAGATATCTAAAAAAAATTATACAGTTACTGTATCTGTATACATAAGTAATTTGTTTTTAATGGGCAAAATAGATCGTACCAGTTTCTCAAAATCGTTTCAAAATGTTATCTGTATCATTTAAACAAAATAGAAACAGCCTGAACATGGAGAGGTGAATACAAATATTTCAGAAATCTGTTTAAAACTTAAGCTCTTTGATGTATTAATGCAGGAGAGGTGTCAGTCTCCATTTTGTACAATTTGGTATCAAAGGTGAACCTCTCACCATGTCTTTTCTGCCTTTTACTCCTCCAAACAACTCGTGATATTGATTCCTCTATCATACAATAGCTGGTTACTATGGCATTGTGGTTGGTAACAATAATTGATGTACCATATCTTTGAGATATCATGATCATGCATCTGTGATGTAGATCAAAGCATCGTTTTTATTGTGATTGTTTGAAAATTATACTATTGAAAATAAGATGGTGAGAAAAATATTCATTCATTTCCTCTGGGAATGTCCACTTGTTATTTTTATATTAATGTCCCTCAGTTATTTGTCTCAGCACAAAGTCAATGGGAAATGTTGGCCTTCAAACAAATTGTGGGTTCATAATTATTTGAGAGTGAAAACCAGCCCAAATAGTCTTGCTTTGTTTAAATTGTTATGATAGGGGGATTAGTTTCTTATGTGTATATTTATACTTCTTTGGTTTTCACATATAATAGAATGATGAGATTTTGATTTATTTTCCTCATATTTTCTTCAACCCTTTTTTTAGAAGGGGCAGTTGCTTGTCACTCTGATGATCTAACCCATATTCACAATTTGGACTTGTCTAAAAAGTGTATCTTTAAACCCTGAGCAATTACATGCATGATGTAATTGTCCCAATACCATACTTGTGCCTTGAAAGTTTTCTGTGAGTGTAATTACCATACTTGATTGATAGATAACCACAACCATGTTGATTTCAAACACTCTTGAATATTTGATTGGTTGCTTTTCCAGAAGAAGGCTGAAGAAAATATCGTTGTTGAGTAAGTGGTCACACATGTTGAAGTGGACACATATCCCCTTGACCAAGCACTGACCTGAGCCTGGCTTTCCTTCCAAGCTTAGCGACCTTGGACTTGGCCTAAGCGTTGAGAGAAATCTTACGGCCTTGGGCTGGACGTATACCTTCTATCAATGAGTAATAGAGAAAGATGGAAGAAATAAAGTGGAGTGTTTGAGAGGAGAGAGAAAGAGAGAAAAAGTAGGAATACAAAGGGGAAAATACAAGGGACTTCTCAGAGTACTCTCCCTTGTGACTTGATGTTCGAATGCATATATTGTTGTGTAGATGCCGGAGAGATTGATTGAGTCTAGGGTTTTATGACCCCGTTCACATTTCATTTTCAAAAGTGGTTTTACTTAAACAAGTTTCCAAATCCATTTTGGGAGGCAAGCTGTGAACAGTTTACATCTACAGGCCCACAAAGTTGACTTTCAGTACACTTCACATAAAGTGGCTCTGTTGCTATATAATGATGGATTCTGGAAGATCAATGCTCTGTGCAATTCACACAAATCTGCTATTGCCAGCCAGCAAACTATCCCTGTATTGACTCTGTATAATGCGCACATAGCATATTGGAAATGACCACACGCTTGGCTCGGTAATTCTGGATGAAAGCCACTTGGCTGGTTCACAAAGTCCTAAGCGTTCACATTAATGACTGAGCTGGTTCCTGGTCACAAAAATCTCTTGTGGTGGATACCAAATCCAGTATGTCCACTTAATACCACTTTCATGACTGTGTGTACTGTTCACCTCTCACATTATACTAGCGTTTAAATCAGTAGTGTAACGCAATAAATGTGAATGGGGTCTAAGTGATGGAAAATGTATGTCAGATTGAGCTGGGCATAAAATACGAATTTGATTTCCACCAATGTAATGAATCCTTTATTCTGATGAATTTAGGGTCAAACTCCTTGTTTTTCTGGATTATTTTAGAATTCTTCTGAATTACATAGCTTGCTTGGAAGGTCATCCAAGATTAGTTGATTGCGTCTATATCTTTCATGCATTTTAATTTCACCTATCCTTGATTTTCTTAATATTCCATCTTTGGTTTCAAATCAATATCAATTCGGGGATTCACAGGATTTCATATTTTGTTGGACTGAAGATGTAATTTCCTCCCCTGGACTTTCATGGTTTTGTAATTTTTTTCAGTCGCCCTATCGGTGCAAAACATTTTATCAACTGAATGATTAAAGCCAATCCTATGAATTATGCAGAACACTATATTTGTTCCCCTGCCAAGTGATATATTACAGTATCATCAAAGCGCTCACTCGTCCTATATCTATATATCAATTTAATTTGACACCAATACTTGATATGCGACTGGAGAATGTATTTCCTTTCACTATTCTTTCTGAATATTAATCCAGAAAAGGTTCATTGTTAGTTCAGGTAAATGTCACCATCTCATCAAGGATTTTTAATGAATTCAAATCTAGGGACCATTGTGAACCATCTCTTTGGTAATTGGAAAAATTAAGCCTTACTTTGCCTTTAGCTCTGAGAGTTAATTATCTTCGTCATTGGTTTGTCCGTTACACTTTATGCAAGATCAGTTGCCTCCATTCTGCTATTCAAATCTGAAAATTTGTTATATTGATCATTTGAGTAATTGAGCATTTTGTATCCATCATTGTACTCCAAGAGCAAGACTTATGAAGGAAAAAATAGAGAAATAGGGCAATGGAACATTTTATGTGAAGATGGAGAAAATGAATAAAAAATCTTACTTTGATCAGCATTCTTTAAATTACAGAGAATTCTCAAGAGGAGTAAAAATGTAGATGGCATCAGATTTTTCCTTCAGCCTTTTTCCTTTGGTTGCCTTTATTCTTTAGCCAGAGGCTGGGCTCCTAATATCTGGCAGGTAAAGCTCTTGATATATCTGATGAGGATTTGATCGTTGCTAAAATATGTCGGCTTTCTGCTTGTCGATTTGTATCTGTCAACTGTTTGAGGTTGACTAATCAGTAAATAGATGACCCTTCTTCTACTAAACTCATAAGAAGAGAGTGCAATTATAAACCCTTTTCAATAAACATTTTTATCCCAGCTCTCATATTTATGCATCTAATTCAAACAATTTATTTGAAGATAAAGTGTAATTGAGACCTCTATTTTTCTACTTTTATAACAGTTATGCATTTCTTGTTGACAATTTAAAGGAGAAAATAAAATAGGGCTATTTTTAATTTGGCATGAATTTCGGCTGGTAGCTATTGTTTTTCACCTGTATGTAACCTTCATCATACTGTCAATGAGCTTGTTTAACTGAGGAGACAATACTGTTAGAAAACAGGAACCATCAGTCAGCTTCTGTCTTGTTTATTATTGATCAATTTTATTTTATGGCAACACATAAGATCAATGTCTCCTTGTCGATCTCTGCAAGGAAACATTACCGTTATATCCTGGTATACATGCTTCAAGAACTGTACAATAAATCAAGAATCAACACATTTTGCAGTCATGTTTCCAACAAAATGTATAATTCAATATTTTTTATTACCTGTCTATTCGTTGGTGAATAACAGCATATCTATTCTATTTTTGTTTAAATTTCCTCTTCTTGATACTGATATGTTAGATTTGAGGATGTCAAATAACGGTTATTTTCATCAGATCACCTAGAAAAAAAAGTATAACACGATATAAAGTATTTTTGAAAAGTTAAGTCGAACGCAATTTCAATGCTCCTTTGTAATGCTATTGAATTCGGTACCGGCTTGTCATTGTTGTGTCCGCACAGTCGAATACATGGTGCACGTATCTATTGTCTGCGTTCTAGTTAATTTTTCGGAAATAGTTTATATTGTGTTCTATAAGTCCTTCAAAACTATCTCACATACTGAACTGAACAAATTATCCATTGCAGTTTGCAAAATAATCTGATCATGAAGTACAGAGATCAGTAGAAAAGAAACATTTCTAACAAAAATCTTAGTCTCACATGATTAATGATATAATATTTTCATTCATTAATCTTCATTGATTGATTATCTATTTGATAATAGTCAATTATCAGTAGAATACAGGTGCTTTATCAGATCGCGCAACTGCCTTTTGCACTATAAACTCCTCGAAATGTGTAACATGCATAGCAATTCTCAGCCATTGGATAACATTTTAGGGAAAGATGTTCATTGTATTTCTCGAAGTCCCTTGAATGTTGCCCCATCCATTGGCCGGTAGAAATGTTCAATTATTGATAGGAGAATGTCTGAACTGTAACAAGAAATCAGTAAACGTTAATGGGCATGAAACTGCTAAAATATATTGGCATTACATGGCATGAAAGCGTATGTTGACATCATATGTGTCCATTGGAATTGCACTGAATGCTTAGGACAATCAGTAGGTTATTGTTCATAAATTAGCTCTTAAAAGAAAGAAGTATATTACGTTCTATCTTTTATGCATCAATAATATGTGGAATTTTTGGTAGATATGCTTCTTTACATTAACAGCATGGCATCTTTTTAAATAATACAACATCTTTTTTTTTTAAAGTTCCATGCTGACCAAGTAGGACGTAACATTCACTGATTTCCCTCTGCTTCGTAAAATAAATACCCACTTGGCAGATATAAGAATGCATTTCAAATTTCCAATCCTTAGACAGTTGCTTTTTATTCATGAGTCAATTGGATAAAATGTATTTTTGATTTGCGATTTATATGATTTTCGTCCATAGAATCTCAACTTCTTTCATTTCCCATGACAATTTTATATTGGTTATATATAAAGCTGCCATAGAATCATGCTTAAAATTCCCTTGCACCCTTCAATATAGTATTGTAGATGGATTGTGTGACCTCCTTATGAGGAGAATATATTACACCCATCTCCATACAGCCAAAGATACGCACACAAAGACACACAAACTAGAATCGCACAATTATTAAACATGGTTATAAAGATAACATTGTGTTATTCTTATAAATTGATCATAAATGAAAATTAATTATCAATAGTAATTTTTGGGACAGTTTCTTTTATATATTTTTTAAATGCAATTTGGTTGTTATATGAAATACTGTAAGAGCAAATTTGTTTAGCATACATAATGTTATATTGAATTCACTGATTATCAGACATATTTACATATGCATCTTTAGCAAATTCATGGTCACTAAATTAGGAAAAAATTAGCTTGCACAGTATATTTATAGCAGCATGTGTATTTACGTCAATACAATATAATTGTGCAAAACTGAATTCTCAATAGGATTCCCAAGGATATATTTATTGTAGAGACCACAAAATTTGTTTTATTTCAAGGACAGAGAAAGCCACTGTGATAAATGTAGAAAGATGATCGAAACACACAAAGAAGAATGTATTCACGGGAGACATTAGTATACTACGTGAATACAATCTTACGACGTAATAAAAAGATTATACGGCCAATATATGTGACTTATTCTCGCTGTGCATGAAAAAGAGGAGTTGGGGTGAAGCATGGGTCACGAGTGTTTACCTCGATTTGCAGTGCGTTCTTCGGGGAGAGAGAGGGAGAGAAAGAGAATGAGGCTTCCGCATACGACCTATTTCTCGTGCTCTGCTTACAGAGGATGATTTTTTGGGGCCAGCAAAGCTATGCATGCTCGATGAGCCCATGGAACTATGATTAATTTGAACATAGGAGAAGATAAAGACAAAAAGATGACGTTTGCTTTTGCTAGTGCGATGGATTGTTAATAATGGGGTGATGTGTGTATGTGGCAAAAGACCTACCCAGCCCTATACACGCAGATCACTAGCTTTTAACCACTGGCTATATCTACAATACACAGGAATGGTTATTTTCAGGCTGTGTTTGTTTAAATCAGTTTTTTCTATACTCATCTTCTATAACCTTTCAATTGGCAGGTCAATAGAACGGAAAAGCAATTGGTATTTATTTTCCGAATCCTCAATGTATATTAAACCTTTGCATGCATGTCTTTATCTTCAGACATATTATTATCGGGGTAAAATTTCCAATTAAAATTCATGACTGTTTACAGAAATCTAATCATAAATGCTTTCTCATCTATCCCATCATTCTAAAATCCACTCTATA
This sequence comes from Temnopleurus reevesii, assembly GCA_036244855.1. Classification (NCBI taxonomy): domain Eukaryota; kingdom Metazoa; phylum Echinodermata; class Echinoidea; order Temnopleuroida; family Temnopleuridae; genus Temnopleurus; species Temnopleurus reevesii. Next base: position 54,195 of record BQKZ01000174.1, on the reverse strand, counting down.
GGCTTTTTTTCAATTATGATTAATATCCCTTTCTTCTCCCTGTTTTGCTGTATATGAGAATTCCGCATACCTTTCTTATTCTTGCATATTGTAATTCCCTTACTCTCTCTCTCTTCCATTCTCTGTGTTACATCCTTCCACCCCTCCATATATCCTTGTCTATGTGTCCTCTGCATTCTCTCTTTCTCTCCCTCCTTCCCCTCTTTCTCATCCTCTTTCTTTCTGCTCGGCTCATCTCCTTCATTTGCGCTGAGCCAGTCATTAATATTTACTGAGCATGCTACATGTGAAAACTAGTACACCAATATTTACCCTCCAATCAGGAGGATACTTTTACATGGCACAAATTGTAGACATTATCTCAATTATCCAATAAATTGGTATTCTAAGTGCCCGAGTGGGAAAAGAGACATGGGCATATGGCATCCCGTCCTTGTTTACATGACCCAGAATGTTGCTTATCCCATTTTCTATGTCAGAACTATGTCAGGCGGTGTTCTCTTCATCAAATAGTTGCTCCTATCAGATATCAGATGCAAAATAGAGATGTAGAGCAAGAGCTATCTTGTTCTCTCTAGAAATACCCATTGATCATGTCCCTGTTTGTTTAACTCCTAAATTGCAGTGCAACTAGAAATTTATCGCATCGTGGAAAAAAATAGCGTTCTCGTTCTTGGACGCAAGCTATGCTCTAATTTTGTCGCACATCCCTTCAGCTAAAGCAATATTTACATGGAATTTCGGTTGACGCACTATAGCTTGTTACAAATGTCAACCAAGTTATTTTGTTGTGTGATATCAGACTTCCAGGAATAACACTCTACATTTCATCTTTTGAGGCATAGTAAAATAAGGAGTTATGATGTATGTTACCATACTTTTTATGGTCACCTACATTATGTACATGATTTCTACACAGAACACGTCCTTGTAATTTATAGCATCATTGCAGTAAAAATTAGCCTATTAATTGCCTGGCTCTTGCAAATCATACGAAATGAGATATTCATATCGGAGTAGTGTTATCAATTGACCTGATTGTTGGGACATAATACAAGTTTTATGAGCATGAGAAAGCTGGCATAGAATCGAGTAGCCTTGTCACTGCTGTCATTTGCTTGATGAGATGAATTCGTAATAGGCAATTTAGAGAGCCAAGTACAAAGCTATCAATATTGAACTATTTGTTCGCTCTACATCTATAGACAGTGTTTCTGTACCAGACTTAGTATGGAAGCAGGCCTATTGCATGGAAATGGATGATAATATTGTTCTAACATTTAGGCTGGTAGGCTGCTGGATTAGATAAGTAGTTATTGACCTACTAATGAAAGATGAGAGGCAAACAACTTTTCTAACCTACTTCTTAAACAGCACAAGGATGAATTAGGTTGGACTGGAATTAGATTAGATTAAAATGTTTTTTGTTCTTTTTTATCTTTTTGTTTTTCAAGTAACAAGCTGATTTTTAAAATCGTTGTTGATGATCTATTCTGTTAGCTTGTGTATTAATAAGATGATTATTCCAGTAATACTATACATATCAACTTCATGCAATCAAGATTTAACTGCTTCTTATTTCTTGAAAGTTTATTGAAAATACACAAAGCTGCGCAAATCTTTGGAAAAATGTTGACTCGAAGGGCAAAGGTTTTAAAGGGTACTTCCATTCTCCTGGAATTTTATACCTGTATGTTCAATGATGGACCCTATTTATATCCATATCCAGTACTGTTTCTATATTCACTCTCTTTCATTAATGCTTCATCATATTTCTCCTTTTCTCTATTAATTAAAGAAACTTTTAATTCTCATTGAAAAACACTTCCAGGTTTTGAATTACAGTTTCTTTCTGACATTTTCCTTTGTCTATTCTCGGTCTTTTGATTGGCATTTACGTCCTGGGGGAAACATTATGGATATTATTGTTCAATATCCCTCAATATAGCTGTTTTTTTGTGTTTCCGAATGTACGCAAATGGCACGTGCATTTGCATCACGCATTCATTCCATGAAGCAAAATGTTTGCTCTTTATTTCTGGCTCAGTTGAGAAGAAAGAGTATGAAGGGGGTGGGGCGTATGTGACACGATTTCTTCGCTAGATGCACCCAGTGTTTGTTTACTCTTAATGTTGGTAATTCCCGCCCATCTGCCTCAAAATGGGAGCATGTGCTTTTGTTTCATACTTCATGAATGTTAATTTGCAGATTGAAGGTTCAATCAGATTGAAGTGAATGTGCTGTCAAACTGGTTTTTAATGTTAACCTACCATATTTGAATTTCAATTTTTACTCTCCTTCTGATTTATATTCCCCCTCCCTCCCCATTGCATATGGTACTATAAACAAACAATGGTTGAACTAACCACGTCACATACATATGTCCCATCCCCTCATCTCTGTTCGTCACAATTTAGCCATTATAGATAGCAAACATTATTTTTTCCTGAATATTTGATGCAAATCAAAGAAACGGTTTTCTTGCTAATGTCTTATTCTACATCATAACTTTATGATTATTGATATGTTGGTGTACATTTGCCTATTGTTTTCTTGCTAAAGTGATGAAAAGAGGGAGATTTGTCATTCTTGAGATAAACTACAAAGTCAGTCATTTAAATGGATGATCATTTACAACTCTCCTTTACAATATCTTCTGTCATAATGCATGGCATCAGAAGGAGTAGGAGCATTAAAAGAATCCTCCGTTTCTATTCCTCACTCTCTCCATCCCACACCCCTTCTCTGTGCTGTGTTGCCTCTTCGCTATGGGTGCTCATTGATGTACATGTTGAACAATGGGAGCCTGGAGTTTTATTTTGATTTCCGCTGGGACCCAGAAAGCCTGGTATGTTTAGCCCAAATAGTGGTGGGTAAATGTAGAACAATCACCCTGTCCTAGAACCAATGGTGTTTAGTAATTCCCAAGGACATATTCCGCTCATGGTCTTCAGATTTTACCTCTTGGGTGCCCCTCCCCCCCCCCCCCGCCCCCCCCCCCCCAAAGAAAAGAACTCATGCATGTGTGCTCTCAGATCACACTTCTCTCCATTCTATTTTCTTCCACATGACTTCTGTAGTAATTTCATATTAATGTGTACGTGCTAAATCTTTTCTAAAGCAATATCTACCAATAGACAAACCAAATTAATGGAAGAGATGATAGTTACTTGTTTTAAAGTTTTCTGTGAATTCACTTGAAGATTAAGAGTTATACCGAGTTATATTTTTTGTATATGAATTTGATTATTATCATCATGATAATAGAATGAGGGCTAGGTTTTGTTTTCCTTTTAAATATGGGGATTTTAGAAGGGAGCCATTGTCAATTTACTTGCTTAGAACCATATATCTTTCAAGTTCATTGATTACAAAATCATTCTATGAATGATGGCACTTTATATTTACTCATGTTCAGACAGATATAGTTTTTCCAAACCATGTGACGATTATGACTAAAAGAAACTACCCAAACTCATATGACTGAACACAGATGGAGTACTAGGTAATGCCATAGGGATTGACTAACAGTTCTTCCAGAGCCGTGCATTTTGAAAAGTTAATTGGTGACCTATATGTGTCGTGTTCCTTGAGGATGTAAGCCCATCATGTTCCTTTGATCGTCTCTCATGAGGCTCTCATGAGGCTCAGATAAAAACATGTTCACTCACGATGGACTGCATCAAATCAAAAGAACATGGCTCATGGGTAGTATGCAAGTCACACTTTTGAAAAGAAAATAAAACAAACAAAGAGAGGAAGAGTGGGAATCAGTGTTTCTGTGTCATAGAATTAGAGCAATTAGCGGAAAAGGAAATCATGCTACTTATGCTTTATGGCTGAGGGGGGCCACACAACCTGCCCTTGTCAATGACCTACACACTGGAATAGTCACATCAAATTTGATAGCAACATGTGTGGGGTATTTAGAACATGCACATCACAAGTCTCAAGAAATCACCCATATTGATGGGTAAAATAAATGTAGGCTTTTGAGGAATCTAAGGCTTCATCAATGTTGTCTTTTCTAGGAACAATTAATTTCTGGCAACTGCCAAAACACATAATGACATGCTCTTTACACTACCTTGAAATACTTTTTCTTTTAAAACATTGTCTGCTGTATGAAATAGTACTGACAAAGAATAGAAGTCTATTGATATAAGCAATAATGTTTTATATTTTATTATACACATCATGATACAGGAAATGTTGTAATAATAGATGTTTGTATGTGGTATATGAAGTTTCTTGTTGCAGTATTAAGTCTACATCTACTGAAGATAGGGGTGTAATTGTGTGGAAACTGGAGGAGTATTACTTGACTTAATATATTTCCCATTGAAGTGCCTACTCATTAAATATCTCTCTTACTCTCAGACACACATACACAATAACAAACACACATTTATACACACACAAACACTCTCTCGCTGTCACCTATTCACACTTTCTATTGTTTTATGGGGGAATGGGAGTTTTTCTGCCATACTGAATTTTTTTTTCTTCAAAATATACATTGTGTACTCTTATCAATCCTCTGTGTATCAGCTATATTTATGATTATCTTATCAAAGACTGCTTACAAGTTTACCTTTAATCTGTTGTTTTCTATTTCCCTCTCTCCTTCATCACCATGAGAGTCATATTAGTCAACAATCGTCACAGTTTTATGTTCTAAACTTGTGACTCGCTCTCTCCCAATATAAGCCTCTCTCCACACTAGTTCTACCTGCCATCTCCCCTGCTGCATACTAGTCCCTTTCATTTGAGCGTCTTGCAAGCTGCATTGTGGACACTAGGGGGCACTCTCCGGGGCGCTGTGTATTTTGCTAACCCAATTCCTTCTGTGGTTTAAAACCGGCCATTGTTACACCACTTTTTGGCTATAATCCTCATTCTCTTCCACCTCCTTCCTTTGCACTTTCACTCCCCTGCAACACAAACTGTCTAAGAATAAGCTCAGCGCATGTTATCACAATGGCTCCGCAAAGAGAAAATGTGTTCAAGAGTGCAAGTTGTGCATGAACATTATGGTTTGGAGAAGTAGGGCAGAGAACAATGGAATATCATATGCGCATGCATGCAGCGGATTAGGAACCAGGTTTAGGCCATCAGGTGCCCCAGGGCTTTCGACAAGCATGCTTGTTTACATACAAAACTAAAATGTGATATCATGTTTAATGGCTACATTCAAGTTTTACCCAGTTATAATACAATGCACTTTAAGTGGCATGTAAAGTACACATCAGAGAAGGGGCTTAGAGCCCCTTTAGATATTTTCGCATGGCGGAAAGAAAAGAATCATGGTTGGTGCTCCAATTTTGGTTTCCCCTTGAGCAAGGATTTAGATCGGAAGAAAATAAAATCTATATATATTGACTGCTTTGAATAAAAGGATCATTGTGAAATTCAGAAAAACTAGAAGTTGTATCTGATCTTAAATTTGGTCTCGTACATTGATTGCATACATGTAGGCCTACTTGTATTCTCTTGAAAATCTGCCCTCATTGCTGCATAAAGAAAATAAATGGGACTTGCTGCAACTTAGATTTATTCCACGCACGTTAGCCATGGATTAATCATTAATGGCGATTTATTGATTGCAGCTTGCCTGTACCCCCCTCCCCACATCCGAGGGTCTTCCTTCATTTGGGGAGCATTCGACCCAATCGAATTGTGCCCTACTTCTAGGAGAGTAGAAAGGTAGACACTAAGATAGTGGGATAGAAGGAAGGATGTTGACAAAGGGTAGCGGCATGCAGGTGAAAGAGTACCAGACAGAGATGGATGAATGAACACAGGGTGGATTAAAAGAGCTTGATCATGGCGGGATTGATGCTGTAATCAGGAAATGAAAGTGAAATCAGTATACCTATGGGGCCGTGTGAGGAAGAGGATTTAGTATCTATGTCTGCTTCATGCAAACAATCAATTGGGGAGGATGAATAGGAGAGGAGGAAGGATGAGGAGGAGGATGAGAAAGAGGGAAGAATGATCAGTGTGTTCGTTTAAGTTTTAGAAGAGTAGAAAGAAGTATTCTTTGTCTATACATTTCTCTAGACTTATTTGTATCTAAGAGAAGTTGAGCTATTCTGAATGGAATAGATATATTAGACAAATTGTTTAGATATTGAGACGTTTATAGAAATAAAAGGTTGCCATTTTGGGGTTTCATTATACCAGGTGATACACCAATGATATGAAAAAAGCACTTCAAACCTGGGCAATTTGCATTTAGTTGATTGGGTGTAAATTGGACGTAAGTATGAAAAATTTATATAATCAGCTTATTCTTGTGATAAGTCTTTTTGGTCAAAATATATAATTTTAGAGCATGATAAAAGAAACATCTACCTTACTATTAGCAAACCTACTTTATGGTGAGCAATATGAAGATTTAGTCACTTGAATCAGACAATTCTGAATTTGTTACAAAATTTGAAAGTCAAATGTGGTACAAATTTAGCTCTGAATAGCAAATAACTATTTCCTTGTGATGGATAAGATATTCAAAGATCAAAGAAATGATTGGAATCAAAAGGGATGCTGAAAAGATATTGAGTTGAATGAAATGGCTTAAGTTTATCCCTTTGAAATCTAGCAAGATATTAAAATCCTCTTATCATTCCTTTATGTTTTACACGTCATGAATGAAGGATCTTGCTTGTTATTCAACTTTCATGGAATTTCATGGAAATTGTACCATTATTGTTCTAAATACGTAGAATCATAGATAAAAACACAAGTAGTACTTGAAATGGATAATTGTCAATTTAAATCTACCTGCCATTAAAAATGGTATGAATTATTTGTGCATAAAGTACAGTTGGATATACAAAACGTAAGTGCTTAAATGAAAGAGGCGGGTCACTGGGATGTATATAGTGCATTCTACTGTACCTCACTAGCGCTGTAATTAAGTAAAAGGAAAGACATCAACCTCGTTTATACTCTTCTCTCCTCAAGTCCGCAGAAGATGCACAGAAATAATATGAGATAGACCCATGCAGGCAGGCATCCATGTATATAATGTGTGTGGTCTCTCATGTATGACCCTATACATTGATTGATTAACATTGCGTAGGGTTCCTTTTAATATCAAATGAGTATTTTGGATTGGATTACTGGGGCCAACTGTAGGGTGATGTTGTAATGTCCATACATCCTGTAGATATGTAATGAAGAAACAATATTTATCCAAGGGCAGGGACAGATGAAAGAGACTGAACAAAAGAAAATATAGAAATAAAAGAGTGATTGGAAAACATGATTTGTATGAAACTATACTGCACAGTTTGGGCCTAAATGGCGTTCACCCAATAAAACAAAGATGCACAAAAAGAAATAAGGATATGGATGATTATATATGACATTCATTCTCTTTAAAAGCTAGAATTTTTTTATCTTTTTTAGTCTAGGGATCCAATTTTTTTAACATGCTTTACTAATTGCAACAGTAATTCAATTTCAAACCAACAATATTCAATTTTTAATGAAATTAATTTCAACAAAAGATCAGATAAACAATTTATTCTAAATTTTAATACAAAATTCTACACTATATGAAATTCCTTCAAAAGGCAATTTTTATCTTTAATCTGCCAACCCCCCCCCCCCCCCCCCTGATGGCAGGCAATCTCTGTATCTATTTCTTTCTCTCTCTCCATCTCTGCCCATTTTTTCATACATCTTCCATTCTTAGTTTTCTCCTGTAGCTCAATTAAGCTCTAGAGTTTAACCTCACTTAACCCTTCTTCTCTTGATGAATGACATTTCAAAGTTGGGATCGAGCTGCTCCATCATGTGAGCTGGTTGACTTGATGGAGTCGACTGACATCCTTGGTGCCCTTAATCGCAGGGCACCTGGCACCCAGATCACTGCCTGACCCTGCTCTCACATCTCACTTGTTTTCCTCTCCTGGAGAAGAAAATGGAAGTTAGGGAGGGAGGTATTTGGAGAGTTTAGAACAAGAAGAGTCATGCATCGACTGGATGATAGCGAAATTAGAGAAGCAGCATCTGCATAGAGAGTCAAAAAATGGAAATTAATATTTGATACTTTACTTGCATGTGTGTGATTCCATCAATGAGATACAAACATGATTCCTATCATCTTATCTTATTGTATGGCTTTTCTAAAAAAAAAAACCTCTTTACTTAGAAATTGAACAAATGAGTGAAGTCTTCATCAATTTTCAGTTTAAACATATTAATTTCAACCCTCTTTGTATTTTCACATATAACCAGTTATTTCCTTTATATGTGTGTCTGTATTTTGTTTTCTTATGTCACTCAATTTTCTTTCTTTACAATTTGATATTCAGACTTTTTCAAAATTCATTTGCAAATAGTGTTAGGTATCTGAACTATGTAAATATCAAACCTACAGATTACTTCACTGGCACCATCTTCCATGGTGCACATCTATCATACTTCATCCTTTATTTTCTATTCTCTATTTTCTATTCTTTAGCACAGTATCTCTTTTCTTCTTTTTTCTGACTCTAAAAAAAGAAGAATAGAATCCAATCGCCGAAGTCTCATCCCCCTTTCCAAACCGGAAGGTCCTCTGAAACCGATCGACATTCAACTCAAGTCCTATTTGCCAATCATTTATTTTCCTATATCACATGACTCATGGCTTCTTGACTTTCCAATGTATTTCTTGATGGGATCCATTGCTTGACCTCTTGACCTGTCGGCAGCGGCAGAGCTAGCCAATGAGTGTGAGTGTTATGCCGCATGCAAGATACCATAGACACTGCGCGAGAACACTCTTCATGTTACCCATTAAAGTTTGTCTTCTGTCCTATAAAAAGTTTTAAACATGAAATGTCTTTAAACGTGACTTTCTGCAAAAGCTACATAAGGAATTATAAATGAGCTCAGATTTTACAGGTAATTTATCATTGTGAAAGCTCTTTTTATCATCCTCAGTCATTTTGTTTACTAATTTTTATGTTTTTACATTGTTCATGGCATTGGTGAAAAACAGCTTCTAGTTGATAGCAGGTTTACAGTGAATAAATAAATTATAATACAAGAAATAAACACTGAAACTCAAATTGCACATATTAAGATAATCATGTTGGGTTTCCTTGAACAAGAATTGAAAATACTGATACATCACTTTTTCATATCCTTTTGCATAATTTCAGCAGGTGTTTTATCATCATTAGATGTTAATTCATTTATGCAATACTTGTTCAAACTTTTGAAATAAGTAAATAATTTCTTACTCAAGAAACTATGCTGACTGTGCAATATGAAATATCAAATTTTATTGAGGACATATTCTAACTATATTCAAAACCAGAGGCTATGAAAAAAATTGAGTACTATGCATTTGAAATAATCATTGAGTGTATTAATTTTGTGCAATTCGTCAGTATCATTGCTCACTGATGAAGAAAGATATTTAAATAAAATACAATGAAATTTGGAAACTAATTCTACAGGATTAAATCATTTTTACATTGATGCATATTAATTACCTGTAGGTGCATATGTTGTTCTTAGACTCATTATGACTTACAAAGTCAACCGCAGAATCTATTCAAGCTCAACGGGAGAATGGAGTTGTAGCAAAAAATGCTTAAAACATATGAGAATACAGCTGATAAGACAATACATGCACAAAAAATAGCAGGAGAGCAAAAGAGCAGAAATTGCAGCGAGAGTTTTAATGAGTTAGTGAAAGGAATGGGGGGTACATAACAAAGAATTGATATTGCCTAACCTCCATATTGGTGGCGCCAGACTGTCAGAATCCTAGCTCACACTTTTTATGTCCAAACAGCACATTGCAGATGAGCTGAAAGAAAATGGACAGGCAATCCAGAGAGAAAGGAGGGAAGGAGATGGAGGAGGAAAGGAATGGTCAAGATGCATAGCTGATGAGGATGAAGAGGGGTGAATAGGGAGATGAGAAGGGGGTAATAGAGAGGGAGAGAATGATTGGAAAGTGAAAAAATGATCAGGAAGAGAGAGATGGAGAGACACAGAGGGACAGAGGGAGGGAGAGAGATAGAGAAAAGAGAGAGAGAGGGAGAAAGAGAAAAATATAGAGAGATGAAGAGAGATGGGAGAGAGAGGGGAGAGAGAGGGGGAGGGGATGATTAGGCATAGATGAAGAGCGACTGAGAAGAAAAAAGAAAGAAATGGATATGCGCAGAGATGCTGCTTGTTCAGTGTCAGATGGACAAGAATATTTGACATTTGAATGTTCAATATTATATTACCTTGATATTTGTGACGTCTTCTCATTTGAGGTAACAGCCTTGCATGGAACGGTGTATTTATTATGATAATACCATTGCATTGTATCTTTTCTCTGTATTTTATCTTATTTACAAAAATTAAATCATTTAGAAAGTAGTCATTTACACCCTATTTGATACAGATGAATTTGCCCCGTGACATACAAAAAAAAGAGAAATCAAACAAAAACCTAGGTATGGAATATTTGCAGATATTTACCAGATTTCACAAACCAAACTACGTAATACATAGTAATCAATAAATCCATCAACTGACAGTTCCAATGTCAATACTCAAGGATTAGATTAAAAGGTCCACAGAATTCTTTCAATAAATTGGGTATTACCTTTCTAATACCCTTTTCTGTATCTCTTATACAGAGGCGTACACCCCCATGCACCTGTCTTGCTGACATTTTCACCTATGTACACAGGTGTTGTGTGTATATGTCTCTTTATTTGCACTTTGTTTGTCTATATGCATATACTCTCCCTGCACCCCCTATCTCTCTGCCTGCCTTTACCCCCCACTATACCCCATGTTGTTCATTCTATCACTTTCCATCAATCCATCATGTTCTATATTTAGTCTTCCATTGTGACCTTCTCTTTCCTGTCTATCCTTTTACAGTAGTGAAAAACACTCATCCTATTTGGCCCCTGACAGCTATCTACTGTAGATAGCGAACTACTATACATGCTTCTATACAAAGACCCTCAGTGAATGTAACTCACCACCCCATTTAGACAACCACCACTTGTAAATTAAGAAGGCATAGCATATGAATATGTCACCATTTCAAATGCAGGAGAAAGAATTTGCCACCCCGTTTTGCCCTCGCCTATATGAACTAGATTCGTAAGAATAACACGAGTGAATATATTGAAATGGTATTTAGTGTGTGTTTAATCAGAGGCCTGTAGCTTAGGGCATGCATGCATTTTAGGTGCGGAGAGTTTGACTTGACATGCAGAATTTGTTTTCTTGAATGGGTCTAAGAGGTAATAGGTCGAGGTAAATATTGCTGTTGGATAGAAACTGAAGGAAAAGACAAAAAAGAGACCAAAATAGCCAAGATAAATGTTTACTGTGGAATGCATTTATGGTAAATTGCTTGAAGACATTCATTGCAAACATTCTTCAGGTTGTTTTCTTTCTTCCTAATAAAGCATTAAAAATAAAGATACATTAGTTGTCTGAAGAATGAAAAAAATTGGAATTGGCAAAGAAAACAGTTTTTAAAAATCTAATCAAAGAACAGAAAAAATCTATGGCGATCTTTGTTTTTATTTTGCTTGAGACATGTAGCATTAAAGCAAAAGCTTCTTTTTTTGCAAGATGTAACTCAATTTGAAATATCAGATTAAATAATTGCAGTAATATTACATGCTCAGTTATAGAAAGATGATGCAGTACACAGTCCCATGTGTATAATAATACTCAATTAGCCTTAACTGTCTTTGACATGTGAGAAAAGCATGTAACTTATAATGTGTACAAGCTTCATGGAAGGATACAAGTGCGCCAAAATATATGACCTCATTAATGAAGACTGATGGGACATATCTCAAACGAGCATGGGGGTAAGATGAAACATATTTGAAGATGTTTTGAGAATAGATATTTGAAAATCTAACGCTTGTAAATTAGAAAATATTGTCAAGGTCTTCTTTTTCTTTCATATAAGTTGACGTTAAACGTCATATCTTTTCTTCTTCTTTTTAAAATCTTTGTTGAAATTTTAAGGTGAAATGATAGAAATCACAAAAACATTTTTACTAACATATTATTTTCTGAGATCTGCAACTATCGTGTTTCTCATTTATTTAACATGCATTGAATGTGTGTTACTATCCTAAGACACAAGAGGTACAGCTGTAGTATCTGTCACTACTGACATGTCAATGTGTGCTTGCTGCTAGACTTAACATTGTAGAGGGGTTTACAAGCCTGTCCCAAGCCTGTCATTTGAGGGCTTTGCAGTTTTGGTTAGCATGCATTTGTAGGATTAGGTCTCTTTAAGACACTGAGATACTGCCCTGAAGAAAGGCTCTTACGTCTAGTCAAGCCTGATGGGGTGTGGGAGGAGATGGTCTTTGTGGATTCAATCACCAATAGTTAACAGTCATTGGTTCTTCTCCATTCCCTATAACCCTAATGAAATGTGTAGTGTTTGTGTAAAAAATTGATTTGGACTTTACTAGCGACACACCCTCTATCATTACTTTTACTACTCGTTAGTTTTAATATTTAGTTCCGCCACAACTGATGCAATTTATTATTCTATTTTACATATGACTTTGAAATACTATGAAGACATAGAAGACAGTCGGTTTATTTGTTGGGTGTCGCTTAAGAATCTCAAATATTCCTTTACTGAAAGTGAAAAATAAGATTTCTGAATAATTTAGTGAATATGGAATTGGAGTGTGAGGTTAAGAAATATGGGTCGACATTATTTCATGAAAGTGCTTTAGCTCTGTTATGGTCATGCATAAACCATCATCAATGTAGGAGAAAATGGAAATCTAATTCCGTAGTTATTTACTTGTAGAGTTGGATGCAAAAATATGATCAGTAAGGTTAAACATGGTTTTTATCTCGTATCTTTCATTCCTCTTAGAACGCTATTGGTACTTTGCATTAAAATTCTACTGCATGATTGCCATCTCAATCAAGCTTGAAAGTCTCTACGATACATCCTTTGTTTTTCTAATGCTGTCTCCAAGAAATCTTTGTTAATTCTCAGCCAATTCCTCTACCCATGTCTAAATCTATTTGAAGACCTTGTTAGGTTATAATAAGTGGGAGTGTTCTCAATTTATCCAATACAAGCCAAATGTTGTAAGTGGATGCCCTCCAATGGGGAAATGGGTGAGGTAAGAGAAAGTCAAAAGAATAAAAAAACACTTCCTCCTTCTCCTCCGAGATAGGGAAATATCCAGACATGGGATGATTGTGAAAGTGGAACATGATGTGTGTCGGAAAGCAGAACATTAGAGAAAGTAGAACATGGATTTTGGGTCAACCTAAAAGGGGTAATTGAAATGGGGGACCCAAAGCGGGTCGGTTGAAAAGAATTAGATTTAATTATTTAAGGAAAGGGGCAGTCTTGTTCATCAGGATCATTATTTCCTCATAGTAGTAATTCAAAGCAGCGCTAACATGAATTCAGCTGGAAGCTTATTTCTCAGCAATATGTTTTATGCCCATAAATTGATGTTTAGGAAATTTCCATAAGAGGCCGCTGTTCTTTTAAAGGTGAGCACTCCTATCTACCTTGATATATCTCTCTCTTTCTCTATCCTCACTATTTTCTTTCTTTGGTTCCTCTTTTTCTCTGTCATTTTCTCCTTTTAGATTAAAAGTTGTTATATATTAGAAGTTGTATTACATTTTAAATGGAAAATGAAATGAAATTTATTACGCGCAGGATTTTATATTGTGTTGCAAAAAAATTTGTTATATTTATATGCTAGGTAAACAATGAATGAGCGTGCGTTTGAAATACAAGTCATGGCTTCAAATAACATCCAATCTATACTTACTATACAGAACAGAGGATGTGTAGCATATGAGTCACTGTATATTAGACGTTGGGCGAAAAGATGAACCAGAATCTCTAGAATTTTAATTTCTGGAGGGCCTAGACCACAATGGTGTCATGCATGGAGCTTGCGTGATCATGATCTTATTTAGTTTCATGAACCACAGCAGGAGACAAGGTATAAAATAGCACCAGAGAGTGGACTTCACCTGGAGATATTATTGATCTCATTATTACACCGGTGGCTGGAAGAAGACTAGGCACCTCAGGGGGTCAAATAGGCCAATGCACTTTTTTGTTTCAGCTCTGTGTACTATGTGAAGTGATACTCTGCCCGCTATGATTTAGAAAGATGAGCATGGTGCTGTTTATGGATGCCAGGATTAATCTCACATTTGCAATGACAGCTTAGCTAGTCCAATCCCACAAAGAGTTTGCTGTATACTTCTTATGTTACAGCTCATTAAGTCCAGTTTCTATATTTGTATTAGTTGTGATTAAAGGTGTCCCAGTATAGGTTATTTTCTTTCATTATAAAGAGAGAGAACAACATTTTTTTGAAAATTTGAGATGTGGAGCATGAGAATAAGAATATTCACCCCAGAAGAAAAAGCCAGAAAGGGGGAACTACCTGGGTTGGAAATGCATTACACTATTACCTTCACCCCCCCCCCCCCCAAAAAAAAAATAAATCTTTGACAGTCCCAATCAGCTTCCCAGTCACTGTTAGATGATTACTTTTATTAACAAAAATTGAATCTCTTTTAATTCAAATACAAGTTAACAATGTGAAACAAAAACACAGGTTTATATTTTCAATTAATACTTAAGTTATAGTAGATTATTAAAGTGTTAAGTTATAAAGTCATTTTAGGATTAGCTTCATGGTGTTTTCAAAGAGCCCCATATGATGTCATTCAATGTTGAATGGGCAAACAGTCTACAAGTGAATGTTAGAGGCAATAGATATTTGTGAATCATATTTTGGATGTCTTTCATTATTACTGATATAGATGAAAAGAAATCCACCTGTAGAAATGAAAAAAATGGTTATATATCACTTGAAATTGCTTTATCCTTGTCCTCAGGAAACATTGGTAATTGTTAAAAAGTCGTTAAAAAAATCTGCATTCAGCAGTTATCGTGGTTATACTCTCACCAAATTGCTTTCACTGTATCTTTTGGTTCAACAGTTTACGAGCATTATCTTATTGAAAGAGATGATAAGGGAATTTATGTTTCAATGTTTAATTGATCAGTTGTCTGCCAGTCATTTTCCAAAGTTGAGTTGTTTTTCGCAATGAAATGTTTTTTCTGACATGTTAATGGCTGTGTATTATTCTACTGTGATTTGACATTGATAGATATATGAAGATTGTATTCAGTGGGGATCCTTTCAAGCAGTGCAATAAACTTCTTTTATTCGTTGGATGAAGACTCAAACGTCAAGTGATGAAGATTTAAATTGTGCTTCTACTACATTGCTATCTAATGGAGATCTGAAAACACTGCACATCGCTCGGAAGTGATGTGCTTTTCTTGACAATCAATTACAAACATCCCCCTTCCTATCTCTTTCTTTATCTCTCTTTCTCGCTCGCTGCATATTAGTCTTTTAGATGTCTGCATACTTTTCTTTTTTATTATAACACATTAAATCAATGTTCCCTACATGGGGGGATACATCATAACTTATTGAATAACCATTGATAAGCATTGTCCCGCCTCAAGTGTGAGACTTAATACTGAAGGTTCTATCTCAGTGCATGGCGAGAAAAGATGATTTGGGTGATATATGCAGATACATCCCTTCAAAAATAATATCTGCTGAACTTGACTTGTCAACAGAAAGCAATAAGTAAGGTGAGAGCTGGACTTTTGCGGTCTTTCTCTCTTATTCGCTTATACTTATAGTAGTGGATATAGCATACAGTTCCATCATACAGATTGAGTAAAGCATACAAGGAAGTAAACATTGGGCAATTGTAACATTCTTTTTGGAGGGGAGAAAGTGTAAGATTCTCATATTTTCTAATCATTTCCATCTACATGTAGACATGAAAATGAACATTTCTTTGCAGACAAGTTTAGGGAGTTTTTCAAAATAAGGCACGTTGATAATTTCCCAGATTACATGTTTAAAAAATATTCATGATTGTTTGGCTGCTATATTTTTGTTCAATTAGTTGTTCGTTATTCTAAATATTTCTTTTCCTGTTTCTTTTACTTTTCTACAGACAAAGGAAGAGATCTTAACCAGATTATCAGTGCTATTAGGGAGTCAGTATGAGCGCATTGTCCAGTTTGCAGAATCCATACCAGGCTTTGGTGAATTCAGTAAAGAAGACCAGAGAATATTACTACAGATAGGTAAGAAGGTTTTGATGTGAAATCAACAATAGACTTGATATCATATTTCATTCCCAGATATATGACTATTACACAAATTTTGTATCATTTTTGTAAAGTTCAAATGGATTTTAACATATGTAAAGATAAAGACATTGCATTTACATTGTATAACATAATATGTGTTTCAATAATTTGTCTTTATTGACATGCATTATAAGATTTGAATCATTTTAATGAAAGAAACTATTGCAATAATTGTAGTCCATTTTAAATGAATTTATGATGGTGTTTGCAAGAGTCATTGTGCGTAATCAGCATACTGAAGATATTTTAAATCCACTTATTTGAGTAAAATTATGGAATCAATTTTTCATCATAAAAAATGACACGTGCGAATATGTTTATTTTCTATATAGTTCCATCCCTACCTCTTCATTTTTTAAGATATGGGTATCCATGAACATGTCTATGATTACAAATTTGTTGTTAATTATATTAAGAATATTGTGATGTGTTTATTTTTTGTATTTTGAAGGTGGTTTGGAGGTGATTCTATTACAGCTGTCTCAGATCTATGATCACAAGTCAAAGCTACTAAGAATGTGGGATGGTATGTGGCTATCTCCCGAACAAGCAAGGAAACTTAGTAAGTAGTACTGAATATAATGATTTCTACTCAATTCTTTCCCTCATTCTTCCCTTTCTCTTCCACTCCTTCCCTCCTCTTCCTCCCCTCCTCTCTTCTTCTTTGTCTTCTTTTTCTTCTTCTAACACGATATAAGCTATTTCTGAAAAGTTAACTAGAACGCAGACAATAGGTCCGTCCACCATGTATTCAACTGTGTGGACACAACAATGACAAGCCGGTATCGAATTCAATAGCATTACAAAGGAGCATTGAAATTTTGTTCGACTTAACTTCTCGAAAATAATTTATATTGTGTTTTCTTCTTTTTCTTCTTCTTTTTCTTCTTCTTCTTCTTCTTCTTCTTCTTCTACTTTTTCTTCTTCTTCTTCTTGTTCTTCTTTTTCTTCTTCTTTTTCTTCTTCCTAGTTTTCTTCTTCTTTTACTTCTTCTTCTTTTCTTCTATTTCTTCTTCTTCTTGTTCTTCTTCTATTACTGCATTTAATACCTTTTCATCTTGTACTACTAATCTTGTTGTTCTGGTTCTTTCTTCTGCTGCTACTGCTACTACTACTCCTACTACTACTACTACTACTACTACTACTACTACTACTACTACTACTTCTACTACTTCTACTCTACTAGTACACCTCCGTATTGTATTTTTATCCTTTACTGTTTCCCATCTCCATTTCTTCTCAATTCTTTCTTACAAAGGTGTTTCTCATATGACTTTTGGGCGCTTTCAAAGTTGCACTTGGGACAAGTAATGAACTATTTTATGTAATACGGTTGTGCTGATGGTATTAATATGTTGACCCAAATCATGAGAGATTGTGTAATGCTGTTGGATGTATAATGTGATTCTATATGATGAACTGCTGAAGATTATATGAATTTCAAGATCAGTGCTGGAGTTTCGGGAGCACAATATTTGAGCAAATTATGCATGCAATAAGACAGATGAAAGTTTAATATTTCACAGAGACTTATAATCAGTTCCCAAGGTAAAATTAAATTCCTCTTCATTGCCTCTTCATTCTTTCATGAGTGCGGCCATAGTGAAAATAGATTACCTCAGAAAGGCCTGTAGTGCTTGGTTGATTTCCAAACTGATTAAAAAATCTGGTCAAACTCATCAAACAAGTATGCTAGTAGGCATTTCCTCTAAGCTTTCATTGGAAGCGTTCAACTTATATAAAAAATGTAATTTAAAAATCCCATATACGAGCATAAAATGCATATAAAATCTTTGGGGGCATTATTTTTTTAAATGATGTGATAAAAGTCCTGTATTGTTGCCTCAAGACAGAGTTCTCAATTTTGTTGAGTAGTCAGCAGTCCAGGAGAAAACAATGTCTTCATCTATTGGCATGGGATGGGGAAGTATGCTTGAAACCCTGTTCCTATGTTGCATGTTGCATCGCTCAGGTCTCCTAAAATTAGTGTAGAATTTCTCATGACAGGAAAAGAGATATCGAACGCAGATAAAAAGGAAAAGTATGAGAACAGGAAACCTGTACGGGATGTTGGGTAGGCAGACACAGGTTTTCACTGTTCTACTTAGTCCCAGTGGCCCTGCCAAGTCATATTTCAAGCACATTTCTACCTCTTTTTAGTCTCCCACAGATGTGTTCAGATATTAGAGTTGAAGCAAGTTGAAGTTTCGAACTAGATACATCATTTTTACTACGATTACACCATCACTCAGTCATTTTCGTCATTATGTGTATGCAATGTGATCAAATCGTGTTTGAATAACGAAAATTTGAATTATCCCTCAAAGAAAGATCATGGAAAATGTCAACATTTGGGTTATACATTATAGAACATTTATTTCCAAGCCGACAAGATTTCTCTCTGATGAAATAGTTTCCCCGTAGATTGTGAAAATGATTATGAATTCTATTACATGAAACGTTCCAAAATCTTTGCCAAGTGGGTCAATCAATACCCATAAGTTATAGTAGACCTGGGAAATTGCTTTTTTCTTTTAAGTCAATTCATTATATCCTACCATGTTTTCTACGCTGTGTCAAAAATAGAATTGACAATTCTAAAAAGCTCTTCTTTGAAGGTGGTATACATTCAAAACGCACAACCCTCAAAGCTGTGTCCCAGTTTCGATATCATCAAACCCTTGACAAATACAGGCCAAGAAACAAAAGATATTGAGCTATTAATAAATGTCTGAAGTCATTCCCTGGATACGCAATGCCTTTATAGAATAAGAAATGCAATCAGGAACTGTCAACAGGCAACTCTACTTCAATATATCCGATGTTCTACTTTGAAGAAGGATGCCATTTCTCTGGAGTGACGTCTGCTTAGGATGTGAGCAGAATATTTTCAGATCCTTTTTATCCATATTCCACTCTTTGTTTTCGTCTTGCGGTAGACAGGTACTCTCTAAATAATATAGGCCAACATTGTTCTCTGATAGATAGTTCAAATGTATTAAAAATAAGTAGGCTGCTTTTTAATGAATATTTCAATGCTTGTAAGTATATGTACGTGACATGGACTGTTTAGATCTATATTTTTCTGTTGATGATATAATTGATACGAAGCGAATGCTCTTTTCTTTATAATAGAACAATGCTTTTTGTTATTATACTAAAATAAAATTACAAAAATGACTTGTTTACTGGGATTTTTCTAGAGCCTGGCCATCCAATTCCCGCCCTCTCCTGCACCAGCTTCCCAATCCATGCTTAGTATTTAAACAAGACATTCTTAGACAATATCCTGGAAATGATTGGTGCATGAATTTGACAAGTCTTGAGTAAAGACTACTGATGGTAACATATGACATCCAATCCGTTTCTTTGTGTGGGTCCTTAACCTTCTTACTCCTGTCAGAACGACCAAGACCCTAAGATTAATCTGGACCCAGCGTTGGGGATTTCTCTTCTTACATTCTCAAAACCATCCCAAATCTCTCCATTTAGTCTTTTCCTATGTTTCTGATGATTTTGTTTGTCTCTCACTCTCCCAGGCCTAATCTCTCTCATATTTTCTTCATTCTCTCTCAGCTATTGTTATTTCTTATCTTGATATGTGTCTTTTGCATGGTAATCTCTCATTCTTCATCACTCCTACTCACTCAGTCCTGCCCTCAAACTTTCCCCAGGGTTTTCTGCCCTTGACATGTGGTAACATATTGTTTCCATTTCTTTCTTCCAAACTAAATCTCACTTTTTTTCTTTACCATGTTTATCTTCAGCATCTCTCTCTCACTTTTCTCCATCCTTATTCTCTTCATGTAGATTGCAATGTCTGTTCCGGGTTTCCTCCCCTTAGCTTAACATTCTTTCCGTCTTGTTAGTACTCTTGGAGCTTTGCTCAACTTTCATCCTGCATTTTTGAGGATTTGCTAAATAATAATCACATTTCCCCTCTAAACTGACATCTGTTTTGCTGAATTTGCATTCACTGAGTCTGAAAAGCTCTAGCAAATGTGGTAGACTTGGGCTTAAATGTCTAAATATGTCCCAGACGTCTGAGAAATCATTTGGCTTTCAATGCATATTTTAGAATATGCTCTCCTCAAAATATGAGCTTGAATTTATTCTTCATCTTTTTATTTTTTTTTTCAATTTAGAAATTAATTTGCTTCCTTAGCCAGATGACAGAAGTATCCTTTATAAACCGACATCAATTCCAAGATGAAATTTACTCCCATCAGTTCAAGATTACTTTTCATATGAGGGGACCTGAAATCATTAACATGTCATCATGATTTGCATTCGTGTAATGGATTTTTTTCTAGATTTATAACTAACGTGGAATATGAAACTGGTGAATTATTGCATTAATGATGTGTCTTCGGAATATTTACTTTGCTTGTCTCTGCTTTTATCTCAGCAATAGCTGAACTGTCATCCTATCAATTTTGTTTTATTCTCTATAACCCATATTTTGAATACTCCTTTCAAATAAAGGTTATGAAAAATAGTGCTCCACGTTTCTAATTTGTTCTGAATTAGCAAACCACTGACCCAGATTACACAAACTCTAAATTGAGTTAAGATGGCATGATGAAGAATACTTATAAAGTACAAACACCAAAATATGAACTGCTTTGAGTTCATTTGGAGGGCATAATAAGATGGGAGAGAGGCCGGAAGACAGCGTTATAATAAGACTATCAGGTTATCAGGTATGTATATCAGTGAAGCATTACCGTACCTCTTCCTGCCTTCCTGATGTGTAGAAGAGAAAGACAGGTCTCGTAGCTCTCATCAGTATTCAGGAGCAGTGCTTTGGGCTGTGTTCGTAACGTTGACGTCAATGAACCATCCCTCTTCGCTCCTAGCGTACAAAACATGTCTCTCCATTTACCAGCTAAAAGATATGTATGCAGAATGTATTGAAACAACAGCAAGAAAAAGGGGTGTTAAACACACACACACACACACACACATCCATTCACATACAAACACACACAAACATCTATGAAGAATAATAAAAAAAAAACAAGAGTTCTTTTTTTATTTTCAAGACGCTAACTATAATGATCTGGAACCAATTTAGCAAACAGATCATTTTTTGGCGTACTTCTGGAGTATCTATATATCAGATAACATTTTTTAATGCCTGGTTAATTATTGTATAAGCCAATTTTTCAGTTTATATACATTTTTAGTGATTTTAGACCTGTGCTGTGCAGGTGTAATGGTGTGTTGTAATTTTCACGTTTTGAGAGATCTTTTTTACACAGGTATGATATTTAATTAATTGTAGCAAAATCAGCAAAAATAAATGGACTACTAAAAATGAAAATCCATTTGATGAAATGATTTTAGAGTGCTATACATGGTAAATTTGGGAGAAAATATTTAAGGAAAAGAAGGTGAAAAAGATCGTGAAATCTTTCAATTATAATGAGAAACTTCGCAATGCATCTTTTCATATTTTTCCAAAAGTAGAACGAGTTGTAGTGCATAGAGTGGGTGGCTCATATATCTTTGGAGTGAGTATAACACTGCTAGTCAATAGACCCTCTAGACATGCAACTCAACACTATTTCTAACCAGATTTTTAGCAGGTCAATTTGAGCGAAATGAAAGACAAATGAAATAGGATAGGTATTTTGTTACAAGGTTAGGTTTCGATCCAGTTAAATTCATCACTATTTCCCTCTCTGACATGAGCTTCAGAGGACTGTGTTCTTCCCGTGTGTAATTGCTGATTCACTGTATCAATCCATTGCCAAGTCTAGCAGATAGTATAGTAGTTCATGTGTTCGATGAAGGAGCATCCCTTTCTATCTACCTTCAGATGATTCTTGTCTGCCACATACATAATGAAATTTATATTTATTTCAGTAGCTATTGACTTTGTACACATACGTGTGCCTTGTTTTAAAAGTAAGTTCTTCAGTATCTATTTCTCACATGGTTTTTGTCTACATGAAAACATGATTTGGATGAAGCTTTATGCTTAAATGGTAAAAATGGATATCTTAGTATTGTAAAGAAAGCACAGCGTGAGAATAAAATTGAGAAGTAGAGGCTTGAAATCACTTCTTGTTATGAATACAACCGCATGCTAGGCTTTTGATCACTCTTCCAACCAAAACTCATCTTCAAAATTAATGACCCATTTTTACATCGCTGCACCTGACAAATTATCATGTTCCAGATAAGCAGCTCATGCCCCAGAACGCAATGATGTTCGGCTGAAGAGGGGAGATGGGTCAGACAATCAAAACCTATGAGTGTCGCCTGTAAATTGGACCACATGTAGGCATATCTGGGCCTGGTTTTAGGTTGAGGTTGTGTTTCGTTTGGCAGTGTCCTGGGGAAGGATGTGGGGCATATTAGTGCTGCTTGGATGATAATGTGGAACGCAGCAATCTCGTTTGGTAGATGTGGTGGACTGCCCTGCCCCTATGAAGAAGATGAACAGGGTAAAATAAAGACCCTCGCTGTCTTTCTTTCTGTGACTCATAACCTTTCATCTACCAACAATGCATTGCCAAGGTCAAGGATAGGGCTCTCCATCAGTTCTCTGTTCGAGCGTCCCAAACAAACAGACAGAGTCGAGGGAGGAAAGAAAGATAGAAGATGATATGAGTGTGAAATTGTAGGAGGAAAGGGAGAGATACAGGATCATAGAAATATATTGACTGATTGTAAATAGGGAATGCGTGTTTGTGGGTTTCTAAAGGTCTTTTGTGTGTGGGTGTGGGAATGAGTTTGAGTGAACGTTTAAGTTTGTGTCTATGCATTAATTTATACACATGTGTGGGGTATGTGAATGTGAATGTTTGTGTGTATATTCGTTGGTGTCCAGACTTGTGTGTAAGTGTGTGTGTGTGTGTGTGTGTGTGCGCATTGCTCCAGCTTCCCACTTGTATTTATGTGACTGCGTGAGTGTGTCTCCATGATGCACCTGTATCCGTGTTAAAAAATGTATGTGTGTGTGAGTGTTTTTTATGTGAGAGAGGTAGAAACATGGAGAAAAGGAAGAGAGAGATTAAAATAGTAATGGATAGACAAGGAGTTGGAGAGAAGAGAGATTATAAGAGATGTAAAATGTAAGAACACGATGCTGATACTGCAGTAGAGAAATGGAGATAGTGGAAGGAGAGAGAGAAAGACAAGAGATGAAAAAAAAGAAAATAATTCAGAGAAGATGTGTTTTTTTTTAAAGTCTCATTAGGTTTATACTGACAAGAATAATTTCCAGGACATGCATTTTGGTTGTATTTCAAAGTTGGTTGATTTCTTTTATGTAGACCATATTGTAGCAGTAAAGGATATCTTATCTTAAATCTAATATTTCCATTGATTGCTTCTATCTGTCTGTCTGTGTTTCTCTCTTTCTCTTTATTCGCTTTACATTTCATTTCTGTCATCTTTAAAACCAAATGGAGTACATTTTGTGTTAAAGCGTCTGCATGTTGATGTTGATGCATTTGAAGCACGTCCCATTGCACACACCCTCTTGGGATGCTTAGGAGGAATGTACCATCTCAATGCTGGACTCCAGAGGATTAGTGGGAGGGATTAAGACTGCCTAGATCATCTCCTCCGCTCATCCATCAAATACTAATCCCATTTACCCCACTGAGATGTCGCCTGTATGCTTGCTGGTAGGAGACCATGAAATACCTGTCCAAGATTATTTAGGTTCTCATTAATTTCAAGGGACTGCCCCAGGAAATTATGATGTCAAGGTCGCTCTTGATCTTTTTCTGACTTTTTTGGTTAAAATCAGTTTTTGAAATCTTGTTTATCCTTTGTGTGATGTATTCAAGCAGTTGCTAGTTGGCAATGATGTTAAAGCCCAGCGAGAATATCTGTTTACATGTTGCCTACGATTCCTTGATCTTGATTGATGTGATGATGTTGGGTTTGAAGGAGTTCAAACATGGATATACATTTGATCATTCTAGGGTTTGTCTGTAAAGTTGATGATTCTTCAACATACCCATTCAAAGCTAAAAAGTTAAGTATGGAAAAACAATTAGATGTATGTCAAACCCAAAACTTTGACTTTCTTAATTTTTTTAAATGATTTACCCAATCGAAAGAAGGATTCATTGGGAGAATCATTGTTTGTAATATGCTGTAGAACACATGATAAAGTGCATACAATTAAGAACTGTATCATTTAATGCATCAACTTTTAGTAGCGCTGATAAAGTGCTTGCATATATACGATGAATTTTAGAAAAAGCAAAAAACAAACTTGATAAGGACGTCACTATTTAAGACAAAGATGGTGTATGCTGTCAGTGCGTCACCAGTTGTTACGTTGTTAAACAAGGTTTGCTCCCACATTATCTCACACGATGCAACGCTGTTCAAAGTCAAGGCCATGCCTCATTTAATGCCGCCAAACGGCCATTGATTGCAGGTATGCCAAGTATGTAATTTACATGGGTATTACATGGCACTAATATTATGAGACACTGACGTCACAGTTATCATCCCTGTGACCTTCAAGCACCATGCTATTTTAGTAGGTAGATACAAAGTCTGGATGAGCCAATTAAATGATGAAAGATTAATTTTAGCACTTTATTGGGGGAGGTGGGATAGGGTTCGTGTATTTAGGGATGCACCCCCCCCCCCTTCCACAATTTTTATTCTTGTTCCCTCTCCTTTGATTCCCTTGTCATCTCTTTCACACACAAAAAAACACACACATTCTCTTTCGCTCACTGCAACAACAACACATATATGTATTTAAACTCTCTCTCCTACACTTTTACACACTCACTCACCAGACACAAATTTTCTTTTTCATTCTCTCACATACCCACAATCACAATATTTAGGGATGCCCCTCTACATAATCTTCCTTCTTGTTCTCTCTCCTTTGATTCCCGGTCATCTAATACACACACACACACACACACACACACACACATTCTATTATGCTTTCTGCCACAACTGCACATATATAAACTCTCTCATCTACACTTTTGCACACATACACATACACACACCTTCTCTCTCTTTCTCATTCCCTCACGCACCCACACCCACAATGTCTCTCTTTCTTCCACCGACACCCACTAACACTCTTTCTCACACCAAATCATGTACAAGCACTTAAACATGCACAAACACTCACATTCTCATTCTCTACCCCTCTCTCACACCAACTCACACACACTCACACACACACACTCTCACACACTCTAACCCACACTTGTACATGTACCCTCACCCCCATACACACACTCTCCCCCAACTCTCTTCATTTGTATTATCTCCAACTCTCTGTCTTACCATCAGACAAAAAAAAGTAATTGTTTGGTTGCCCTTGAATGCCATTTTGAAACAATAGCGTTAACTGTCAATTGGAAAAAATGATTTTTTAAACTCAAGTCATGAGGAATATCCGATTTGAAAGGGAGTCGAAAGTCAAGGAATGTCCGAAAATTACTTTTCAGGTTGTGTTTCATATATATTTATAAATTTTCAGAGGGTCAGGTGATATAGCAACCAATCAATTTTGTTTTGGCCTTGGCATCGCCAAATATACCAATATTCATGAATATACGTCTTTCAGTGATTTCATTTTAACATATTGTGGCGGTTTTCAACTTTTTTGCTATCATGCCTACAAATTATGGACTGCTCTTAATATCTTTGTTGTACTTCTCCTGATAGTTGAGAGATAAATGAAAAAAATGTTGGATTTCATTTTGCAGTCGATTGTGAAAAACATTTAACATAAACGTATTTTTAATGTACATTAGTGACCTATCAGAATGTAATCACGTGAAAACTTGCACCTCAGAGTTCACAAGTTTACTGGGACAGATATCAAGATGGAATAATTGATCAATGTAATTCATCTAGAACAACCATCTAGATATATAATGATTGAACTATATATTCATCAAACGCTCTTGTGATAGAGGTCGATAAGGATCTGTAATTACAAAAGGTGGCAATGAAATGCTGAATAATGGGTTGAGGCGTAAGCGTGACTGGTTATATGTAAGGCTTGATGCAGGTGTTGACATGGATGGATGGATTGAGTGAAAGGAGGATTGAGGGATGGAAAGGTTGGATGATGAATGGATGACAGATAAAACACCAGTAGATAAAAAGATAGATAAAAGAGCAGGAATGCATATCATCTATTATTTGTTAGGTTATGGATGGAAATGATAAAAATACAATGACAAATTTATTGTATGATGTCACTCTGATATGAGGAAATAAAGATGAAATAATTCTTTGTTCAGATACTCTTATAGAGTGCCTCCAGATATCCCTACAGCATGGCAGCTAGTGGTAAATAAGTGTGTAATTGTGTGAATGTAAGAAAGGAATTGAGTGCCATATGGAAGCCTGACCTTTACCAGGGCATCATCTAATCAGGTGTGTAATTGAAGTAGTAGGATGGTATACAGCATGCATGCCAAGATGCTCGAAATCTTACCTGTCTTGTAAGTGGAGGTAGTGCTGCCAGAATAATTTTGTCAATTACACAAAGCTTGGGGTGGTAAACTATTCTTTGAGTACAATATCTTATTACCTCCCCCATCTTTTTATGCCAAAAGAAAATGTGAAAGAAACTCTGGCTTGAGGAAATATTCTTCTTTGATCATATCGATTAGTTTACCCCTTAATGGTAAAACAATATATTCATCGTATTCCCTCTCCTTTTCTGAACACTTTTACAAACGTTTCTAGCAAATGTACAAAATGTGATATTTTTTAGTAAAGTTGTCAGAAAAAAAATATCATGTATCGTCGACCTTGTTCACCTGCTTTGTATATTGTCTCACAAAGTTTCTTTGCAGAATCTTTTAAAAAATGAAAATAAAGTTGGCCTAGAAAATCCAAAGTGTGATGCTCCAAATTAACCTTTTGTGGTATTTTTTTCTCTTGACAGCAAGTGACTTCAACCTGGCCGTGTTCTTTGAGCTACTCTTCAGCTTAGCGGAGAGTCTTCATGGGATGCACCTTAGAGAAGAAGACATCGCTGTCTTCTCAGCACTTCTCCTTCTTGCCTCAGGTAAGTCTCATCAATTCATCTCAATCAGGATATGGGCAGGAAGTCAGGGAGTATGGCAGGGAGCTTATCGTTACGGGTTAACATGCCATGTTTTATTCACAGCAGTCATAATACAGCTTCACTTTTTAATGATACAAACGCAAGGATAAAAGGTCAACATGGATGGAAAATTAATGGGGAAGAAAATATTGGGATCATTTGATCATTATATCGACAGAGCACCACTTTGGTTTAGTGGTTATGACAGCTGTCAGGTAACTCAGAAGTCGCAGGTCGCAATCCTGCCATGGACAGCATCTATGAACTATACCACCCTGTCGTAGAGTGTACTCCTTAAATGCTGGGTCTGGACCAGAAAAATCTTGCTTTGACTTAGAGCTGAAAATTCAGACAAACAGATTGAAAGATATTTTGAGAAATTCAGAAAATAAATAAGAAAGAGATGACTATTTCAATTATATAACTGAACAGTGTTTTTCATGCAAATTTGCAAATTTTGGTCACATGTTGTGCCATATGTTATGCACATCTCAGTTG
The DNA here is from genome assembly GCA_036244855.1 of Temnopleurus reevesii. NCBI lineage: Eukaryota > Metazoa > Echinodermata > Echinoidea > Temnopleuroida > Temnopleuridae > Temnopleurus > Temnopleurus reevesii. Next base: position 26,377 of record BQKZ01000174.1, on the reverse strand, counting down.
CCGCTTCATCATAGCTTGCTGTTTATAAGAATCTGTTTGAAAGGTTGAATCAATATATGTATTTGTATATATATGTATGTTAATTGGTTGAAAGGGGGGTGTGATTAGAAAAGTAATATAAAATAAACTAATTGCAAGAAAGTAGATGACTCAGGTCATATTATATGACCAGTATTTGCCAATTTGCATGAAAATCATTTTCCAGTTATATTATTAAAATGTTTTTTTCTCTCTCTCTTTGTCTTATTCTTCTGTTTTAATTAAAGCAGAAATTATCTGGCCCAGACCCAACCTTTAATTTGCTATTGGAGATAAATGTCTTTGTATCAAGTAGTTTTCTTCTCAATAAATATGTAATTTATTCAATTTTCTGTCCCCTTTCTAGATCTTCAAGGCCTGAAACAGAAGATGCAGGTGGAAGCACTCCAGGATAAGGTACTCAGTGGCTTTGCTTACATGCTCTCACAGAACCATCGGTGCAAGCCTAATCTCCTGCCACAGGTCCTCATGTGTATGCCTACACTACGAACCATCAGTACCAGCTACCTAGAGCTGACAGCAGTACCTCGCCACACCATGGTAGCCCCGCCTCCTCCGGACTCAACAGCCATGGCGATGAGACTGTTCTGAACTCTAACGGAGGAGGGTGGGGTGGCAACTAGATAGATAGATAGTATGTGTGTTTTATTGGACGAGCCTTGGAGGTTTGGGGACATGTTAAGCACCATAGTTTGGGATCTGCTTTGGAGTCCAAGAGGATGCAGTCAGTCCAGTCACCCATGAAGGATGCAAAGGTAGAAGAAAGTTGTATATGCTGCTATGTCATGTTAGCACAATCTCAGCATTCACCATTACTAAGGAGGGTCCATCCAGGCTGAAATCTCATAGCAGGTGCATTACCTGATGAGGCTTTTCTGGCCATAGCTTCGTTGTGGATCAGAAACAGCTTTGCAGTGTGATGTAATAAGCTTGAGAAGTGATGGGCTCTCATTGAATTCATTACCTCCTGATTTTGATGATTAAGCTAACCTGCATCCATGATACTAGCTTTCAAAGAAGAGACATTCCGAAAGTCCAAAGGAATAATAGTGGCATGGTGAGGATTGTGGTGTATCCCTGCAAGGATAGGACATTATCTGGAGATTTGAAACCTTTGCAGAACACTTCACCACATTTCAAGTATGATAGAATGAATTGAAGGGTTTTATGAGATCCATTTTGATGTGATCAATTTGGTAAAGATCTCAAAGAGATATTGGTTATACATATCAATCTTTTACTCAATCAATTGACCAAGGGCTCTCACTATAATAGTAGCCTTGGACACCTACTTCTTCACATTGGATAGGCGATTTTTCAAGTTGAATGTCAGATTTTTATGCATAGATGTGTGATTTTGAGCCCAGAAGGGCTTTGTAAGCAATAGAAATACAGAACGAATTCAGGCCATTCTGGATGTGTGTTGATGTTAAGCCAGTGACCTTTTATCACCAGTACGTCAGTCAAATGTTAGATGAAGAAAGTTTCTTGTATCATACTTGTAAGCCAGGTAAAAACACATATTTGTCAGCACTGCACTATTGCATAAGAATGGGAACAATGAAGCAATGCGATCTTTGCCCATGAAAGCAAAATATAAGACCTTATTAATTAGTGATGAATTATTATTATCACAGGGGGTTCAGCAGATATGATTACTCCTACAGAACAGAAGGTTTTGAGATCTTTTAGTTATTCATGAAATGTAATCATCAACAATTTGTTTTAAACAAATTAGAACACCTTATTTCTATTCAAAATGGTTTCTCTTTGTTATTGCAGACCAACATATCAGCCATTGACTATTTATGATTCAATGATAAAACGTCCTCAAATCTCCCAATTTTTACAATCAAGAGTTACTACAGATGCAAAGTTTTTAAATGGTACCAACATTATTTGATAATTAATGTATTGTTTTCTATCATTTATTGTATTGTAAAAATTTTATCAGTGGCCAAGTTGTATAATATTTAAATGATCAGTGTAAATAGTAAATAGCACATATAAAAGGACATCTACAATTTGAAATTTTGAAAAAAATAAGAATAGATAATGTATTTGATTATGTACTGATGTGAAAAAGACAGCCTTTTTCTCAAAAACTGTCTGTGACTGAAGCCCTCAAAATTTGGTCTCAATTGTTTCTTTTATTCTATCTTGGTATGAAATGAAAAGTATTTATAAGCAATGATTATTAAGTTTTGCAATGAAATACCTTGTTTTATCCTTCCTTTTGAAGTGCATACCCCTTGCTTTGTATTTAGCTCTTTTGTGATTAGGCTTGGAACCATACCATTTGTGTACCAACCATTCAGATGTTATTACTTTATCATGCTTATTATATGACAAAGAATGAAACATTTGAGGTAATGGCTCAATCTTTTTCTCTTTTTTTAAACTGAAATATTATTCTGAATGAGTGTTGGAAAGTTGCTTTATTTACTTCAGCTGGCTGAAATTGATTGCATGGTTCATTTTGTAGTAACTTCTTGTCATCTTAATATTTTGAGGATTATTAATTTTTCAATATTTCCCCTGAGAATTTAAACAGATTATTATCGTTTAACTGTAATGCTGTAATTTCATGGTCACTCTGCATTCAATGGTCCCAAATTAGCCAAGAATAAATACATTTTTTGCAGTGTTATCAGAAAATTCATATTGATAAAGATATGTGGCCCCTGACTTAAAACAACAAAGATATGATGAGTAATTTGAATATATGATCATTTATAGATTAATTATACCTTTCTTTTCTTCAACCATAATTATGGTCAGATAAAATATAGTAAGTCATTCATTCTACAACATGGAAACCTTGAGGGTTGTACTTCAAAATTGATATGACATTGCATATGTTTGATTCAAGTAATTAAGGAATGTGATATTCCCCTATCATGAATGTGATTGACGTCTGTACAGAAAGTAATGATTAGAAACCTCAAACCTTACCAATTGTTTATGTGATAGTGATATGTGAAAAGTTATTGGGAAAGCTTTCATATTTCTACCCATAGGGGTACGATATAGACTCAGGAGGTATTCATGTTTGTAACAGTGATTGTAGATGCAAAGATAAGGTGTGAATCTTTAGTGACTTGATTTATGTAACTGGAAATAGGACAAATGTGGAATGAGCCTTTCATATTTTTCACCTGATTTTGATTTTTGATTAGTACCCGGAAAATTCGGTTTGATTGTGATTTATATCTGACAAAAATGATGCTGTGTCTATTTTTATATGTAAATTCTACCTACTGAGAACCGAATCTGTTCCTACCTTTTTGACGCATGTCTTCATTTATATACTTGATGGGTTTCTGTTGTCTACTAAAGAGGCTGCATACACATATATGCTGCATTGTATAAAGTGACTGGAGATTTGTTATTTTGAAAGATGCGTGAGAGTAAAGGCTATTTTTTAGATTTGAAATTGTTGGGAATGAGTTGGACTTGACTGCTGCTATACTTCTTTACCTCTTAGATATTTGTTTTTCTTTTTTTTATATGGTGACCCAGTGAAGCACTTAGATCAGGCTGAATTTATATAATGCCACTTTTATTCAAATTATAATTCAACAAACTTTTATTAGTTTTTACCTATTTTATTGGTAGGAAAACATGCATTTAAATCCCCATCTTTATGAATATGTGGGTATTAAATGATATCATTTGGAACCTTGGACTGAAATATAGATAATTTGAAAAATATTCAAGACGATTAATGATATACACAATGAAAACATCAATCAAAGCGTATCTATTTCAGTGCATTTAAATATTTCCTTTCTTATTTCTGATCATTTTCCCCATATTCCACAAATCTAATTCTTGAATGATTACCAGGATTATCTGATATATCAATATAACATCTGTTCCATTGAAGACAGCAGTGATTGTTTAAGCTCTAGATCCATGAGCAATTCATAAAAACTTGTTTATCCTGTATCTGGGTAAACTTCTTTTCTTTTGAAATTTCTTTTAAGTGCTATCTTGAGCTAGTTGTTAATTATCTGTAATGGTAATATCACAAATCAAACTAAATTTGAATCAAGGCTGTAGTGGATTGGAAAGTTTTTATCATATTTCTCATTGTATATCATCCTTTCTAAGATTATTGAGATCTAATGGCATTGAAAGTTTGTTTCTACACAAAAGCTAGTTTTTCCAAAATGCCAAGTTTTATATTTAAGGGGAATATATATTATGTTATGTCCTCTACTTATATTTCATTTTCAGGTCAGACTATCAAAGTGACAACTCAATACTTATGCAAACAGTTTTTTATTTTAATAGGATATTAACCTTAAACAGTATCAGTGCAAGTCGAATGAGTTCTGTTACATTGGTAAAATGAAGTCTGGCACTGTAATGCTAGAGAATTGTTTTAGCAGTGGTTTCTTTAATTATCCCTTGTTTCTGTATGGTATATAAGCACTGGTCATTGCATTGTTAGACATCTTTGTTTCCAATGGTCACATGGTTCATATTGTAATGAAGGATATGAATCAGGAACTATAGAGTTTCTTTCTGGCCTGGAACACTCATTGCTGGTTCCTGTGGCCTGAGGGAATGATAAGTTTTCATTAAGATGAGGCATGCTTCTATTTAAGAATCATTTCTATCCTTCCTCTTTTCACACCCATATTTTCCAACTTCAACAAATTAGCATTTCAACTCTAAAGATAGTGGCCCGTATTCCGATAACGAGGTTTAACTTAACCCAGGTCTAAGTCATTGTTCTTTAGACTCTTGGTTTATCTTTTGGATAGCCCGGGTCAAAATAACAATGACTTAGTCCAGGGTTAAGTTAAACCGCGCTATCGGAATACGGGCCCGTGAATTTTGTTTCACATACCTTTATCAACACAAAAACACATTAGAAATAAGATTAATCAACTTTAGATTTATGTATATGAATAAATAGTTTTTCCTTTTTTAAAATTTAATTAGGCTGAAGATAGAATTGATAGAATTTAGGATTTGCAAAGATGTTGTATGAACTTGACTCATTAATATGTTTTTCTTTCCATAAACAGCTGATGGGAATACAGGGTAAACTACTTTTATTTTGTTTTTACTATTCTCCATATACATATACTCTTTTGCTATTACATTAGGAAGGTTGAAATGTACGTCCAAATAATATGTAGGCTTGAAGATAAATACCACATAAAAATCATGATATTAAACTAGTTGAAATAGCCCAAACAGATTTTTTTTAGACATATAAATTCAGAATGATTATAAAATGATACTGACGAATGATATGCAACCTCTAATCATGTTCCCGTCTCCAGCTGAAAACATTTCAGGATGATCGATAGATGAGGGTTTGAGAAAGAGGATGTTCTTGATGGCCTCAATAAAAATGTCAAGAAATGATGCATTGGAATGGTTAGCCTTTGAGAAGAAATATGGATTGAAATTAGAATGATTAAATGTTTAGATCTCCATTGGGCCCCATTAGAGCTGACGTAATATGATAACATGATACAGTGTGCAGTCATGTGGGTCAAGATGTAATGTTCAACGATCGTCTGATGAACGAAGGATAACTCATCTACATAGATGAGACCAGTGGTATGTGCATTCAGGCGATGAATCTGATCAATATAGGTTGCAGGACAGTAATTAAATTGAAGGATCTCACAAAGTGGTTACTATTATCATGTCATGCATTTCCTATCACTTCCCCATGGATTGTGTTATTGTATGTATTCGTCTTGATACTCCTCATTATATGTAATTAATCATGTAATGCATTTTAATTTGTAGATTTGCCAAGTTTGATGAATATGTTACTTGATTGCAGACTCACCCTAATGTGTGTATAATGGCTCAATCAGGAAGAGAATAAATTGGACTGAAATAGGTTGAAGAGTTAACAGATGAGAATATTGTATATTGTTTTGCTTGTATTGGACTGACTAGAGATATTCTGAAATTGAATTTTTAAATTATTCTTATTTCTTTATTATCTATATGAAATTGATAAAGAGAATCAATTATGTATTTGTATGTAATAATTAGAAAGAGATTTACTAATGAAAAAGGCAAGGAAGTGAAATGAACACAACACAAAATTAAGTCCTCCCTCTTTAAGTTCAGCACATTATGTTTAATATAGGAGTGTTCAGAAAAATGTTCTCAATTAGCTTGTTAGCTTGTGTACATTTGATTTGATCCATCAAGTTACCTTTGTTGTGTAATTATGCACAATTAAAACAGTTTATCTTGATTTCACATGCAAGTTGGCTAGATATTTTTGAGAAATAGCACCAATTAATTTCACTACTGCTCATCCCTTTAAAAAAAATAAAAGTGCATTAAAGATAAATAGACTTAATTTTTTGTTGTGTCCAGTAATGAATTTGTCAGGTCTATTTTCAATTGAACTTAGCCAAAGAGAAATGTAGATTATAAGGTATAGATACTTGGCTGAAATAACACAAGACAACAAAATGGCTGAAATTGTTTGGAAAACAATGGTTGTTTTATATTAAATGTTTTGTCTGTAAAGTTCTATGTAATTACGAACAAAATTTTTTGATATTTTAAACATGTATGTGTCGTGAAAATTCAGTGGTTCAAATGATCCACTTTGTAAAAAAAAAAGATATACGTAAATTTATTCCTTTCTTTTACCGATATTTCTCTTTTCTACATTTTTCGTTTTAGTATGTTGGAATTTAGAGATGTAGGATAGCAACTTGCTCAAATGAAAACCTGTCCTCAATATCTGTGTGCCATAACAACAGATATAATCGCTATATTTTTATAGACTCAACATAAACTATGAAAAGCACACATCAATTTTTCTTAATTACAATATGATTTATGTCTCTTATTTCATCTTTTTGCCAGAGAAACATGTGAGAATATTGTTGTTAAAGTGAGGACACAAAACAAGAAAATGATTACCTCAGATTTAACTACTGTGGACATAAAAAGGTATTGCAACAAGAGGTTTGTGCTGTGAATCCAGATGGGTGTACTTTTATCCAAATCTCCAGCGCAAAACTGCTGTACAAACTGCACAACATGTTATACATCATGCACATAGAAAAAAAAGCAAGCACATCAGTGCCACTTTTATATTTGTGTGTATCATTATTGTATAAGCTTCTTTATGATACCTTATCTTTTCACATTATGTACACATGTACATCTAATATTTTTCTCTTTTTCTTTTCTCCAATTTATGTACAGAGGTATTTCTTTTTCTTTTCTTTCTTTGATGTTCGACTTGAGACCATATTTTGTGCTATACTGTTATTAAAAGGGCCGGATGGAAAAATTAAAATAACCTTTTTTTGTTTCAGTTATTGTCTCCATTGTAAAATTTTCCATATAATGATGTCTGTGCAGAATGGTTCTGATATTTTTCTCAAATCCCAGTACAGGGAATAACATTCTGTGTAAAAATAAGTGTGTGTGTGCCTGTGTGTGTGTGTGTGTATGCGTGCATATCCTCATATTTGTATGTGGATTTGAAAGTGATGTGTTTATGTGGGTATTTGTCTGTGTCTGTGTCTACCATTGTGTGGGTATATTGACATCCTTTGTTGATGGATGCAGGTTTGAATGTGTATGTGTATGTGTGTATGCATCATCATGATGAAGGATGACAGGGGTTTGTCTTGGTGTGAATGCGTATTTATTTATATGTTGTGTGGTTGATAGATGTTATGGGATGAGTGTGTTTTACAGATGAGTGTGGATTCGTGTGTGAGTGTGAGTATGTGTGGGTTCGTGTGTGAGTGTGTGTGGGGGATTTTATGTCCAATTGTGTGTGTTGGGAGAATATTTGTTGATGTCAGTTCTAGTGTGTGCCTTTTAGTGTTCTTTTGAATTAGTATATGTGAATGTGTGTGTGCGTGTGTATGTATACATCATTATGGTGTTAATTAATAATTAGGGTTTGTGTGGTTGTGAGTGTGTATGAATATTTATTTGCATGTTATGTGAATGGATGTGTGAATGAGGATGGTGGATGGGTGTGGATGTGTTTTACAAGTATTAATATGTATGCATGTGTTTGTATGTGTGTGGGGGTGCGCTTGTCTCTACAGCAACTTAGATTGGTCTTTCATAAAGTGTGATGACTAAGGAATGTGGTTCAAAATATGTATCCATTTGAGAATACAAAATAACTCTTCCTTGTATGAACAGTTACTTTGAACAAGTTACACCGCAAGAATAAAAGCAATGTTCCAACTTTAATATCTCTATATACGCAAGTTGAAAATTAGCCCTACTCAGATACAATTCTGAAAAAAGGGTGGCGCCAGATTACGCCACGCGTGACATGAATAGAATCCCAATAAGAAACAAATTTGTCAGATTAATTATAGAAATGTTGAGCCTTTTGAGAGGCGCTTGATTTTGCAATAAGGCGCAAATCTTGGGAGACCACATTTATTAGACATCTTGAGTCTAAAATGCTTTCCATCAGAACGTTTCTCTGTCTTTTTGGTCATGACTTACTTCTGTCACCTCGTCTGTCTCTCTCTCTCCCAAGATAGTCCCAATATTAGTTTTCCTCTCTGCACCCCTCATCAAGCACTTAACCCATATTGTGAGAATCTAGTTTATTAACACCATTGCTTCAGCTTCAGACATGTATTGCTACTGAGCGAGTCTGAGGGTGCGAGGCATATTGATGAATTGAGATCATTATGATAATGGATTGAGGAGAAGTAGTTGATGAACAGGTTCGAGGAAAGGGGTTGCTCTTCATTTTTTAATCAATTGTTACACTACAAAAAAAGCGAGGTTATTATTTACCCTCAAGTTAGAAGTTATACTTCCGACACCACAAGAGTTTACACAATGATTATTACAATAACAATGATATCAATGATAACAGCAATGCTGAACTAAACCGATAACATACAGAACCAACTATCTAAGATAGTAATTCAATATATATATATATATATATATATATACCGGTGTTACCTTTTTTCATGGTGCGAATAGATCGTCTTACGTTATATAATATTTTGTTTATGTACTACGAAAAGTACATTGTAATGTAAAATAATTGAATATGTACTTGCATTTAATTTTGCATCACAGACTGAAATTCGTATTCATTTATCTATCTAGTTATTTATTTAGTTATTCATTCATTTATGTAATCATTAATTTTTTAGTTAGGTATACTATTGCATTTATCTACCAATCCATTTACTTATTCGTTCATTTATCAGCTTGCCCTAACCCATCCGAGTTAAATGAGTTGAACAAGGAAGATATGACAATATCATTTTTGGTATTTTTGGTATTGACGAAAATAAAGAAACACATAAATTGTTTTAGGATTTAGGATAAAAATGAAAATATTTTTTTTTTTAATGAAGTTATTTGTTACGGCCTGGAACGAAATAATGTTCATTCGAAGTATTGTATTAAATGGTCAGTTAGGAGGTGGAGTAAAAAAAAAACGAGCTCCTTGCTAAACGGAAGTCACGTGACTAAGTCAGTTCCTGCAGGCACACTCGACCTATCTCCAGCAAAGAGTTATATGCTTGCAGACGATAAGAATTAGGTGAAAGCGGGAAAATGATGAGAAATGAAGAACAAAATTTAGGAAAATGACGTCTAAGATAACAAATAGAAATGATACAAGATTTACCAGAGAAGACCTAAGTTGAATTTTGATTGACGTTGTTTAAGAAGAGAAAGGGTGACTATTATTTCAATGGGATTTATTAATTTAGTCATAAAGGAGTAACGATTCTAGCATAAACGAAATGATAGATTGTAATTGTAAGAAAGATAGGATAATATACATTAACTAATTAGATGTTTTTTGTCTAAAATAAGGATTTGATTGTCACATAAGAGCGAATTCATTTTCCTCACCCTTCTCCTCCTTTCTTTTTATTTTCTTTTTCTTCTTCTTCTTCTTCTTCTTCTTCTTCTTCTTCTTCTTCTTCTTCTTCTTCTTCTTCTACTTCTACCTTTTCTCCTCGTCATAATCCTTTACTGCAACTAGCTAATACTTCTCTAAATCATTTATTTTATTTTCTTCAGTATTTCTCTTCTTCTCATTTGGCGACACACTTTTTCATGTACATACACTATCACAAGTGCGCGGCACCCCGAGGGCATACGGACTGTCTGCAATTATTAATGTATTGTTTTATCCTTGCAGTTAGAGCGCTAGTACATGTATTTCTTAAAATTGTAACAACTTTCTAAAGTGAAAGTTAGCTAGCTCTTCGAATAGTGTCCTCACACGTGGGCGTTATTGCTGCGAATTTTTTTTTAAATCAAACAATAATAAATTTAGCATATCATTTATCATGGAATTGAATAATCTCATAACACGAAACGTTTCATTTAAACATACTCAATTTACTCAGAGGCTTAAAGGCATTTCTTCGTCTATAACTCTTTCATTTAAGCGCACTGAGATCTTTTTCAAAGTTATGAATTTAGATTTAAAGGCGTTTCTCATTCAATTTTGAATGGGCTATATAACAACTGTCGTATTATTGATATTATTTAATTATTGTTAGTATTATTATAAGTTATTATTATTATTATTATTATTATTATTATTATTATTATTATTATTATTATTATTATCATTATCATTATTATTATTATCATTATTATTATTATTATCATTGCTATTATTGCATGCTATTATTATCATTAGTAGTAGTAGTAGTAGTAGTAGTAGTAGTAGTAGTAGTAGTAGTAGTAGTATTATTAAAGCATTGTACAAGAGAGGCTGTCATAAAATATCTTCATCGTTATCGATTGCATATAACACGCATATTTCTTGCGACTCTATCAAACTTTTAAAGGATACTGGAATAAAGACCTTTAATGGAAGGAGCATCGGTAATTTAAAAAGACATTTATGAGGGGTCTGACACCTAAGTGTTGTCAGTGGAGATTATGGTTGTCCTCTAACGAGCATGACTTTTGGCTAACTTTACGTTCTCAACAAGTGTTGTTTTAAGGGCGACAGATCAGAAACACAAACATGTTATTGAACATTTGCTGGAAGAAATGTGTGGCCGCGTATCTAATATTTGACTTCCACCAAAAAAAAAAAACCCCGGAGTTTAAAAAAGGTCTTCAATTTTTGCTTCTTAAAGATTTAAACAAGAAAAAAAAAAGGACAACTATTATTTTTTCCGTTTCCCCCTTTTTTTACCCCATCCCTTTTACAATACTTATTTCACATAATTTTTCCCTTTAAATTGTTATTAAGACATTGCTAAATTTCTTTTGACTTAAAAAAAAATAATGAGTCAACGGGTGGATGTTCAATATTTCACGGGTGCCTACCGTATGTAACTAACATTATGCGTGCCTGATCGTAAAAAAGTGAAGAAAAAAAGACGTAGCTATGTTTATGTAATTGGACGATATTTGAGGAACTGCGTTCGAGTTCTTTCGTTCAGTGGTAAACCGCAAGTAGAATTACGTCTGAGTGGGAGCCAGTTATAATCTAGATACTTGTAACTCGCCTTCCTTCCTACACGAAATTACTCATTCCATCAAGTCTGACAGCTTAGAAACTGGTCCTTTTTCGTACAAAATCAGATCTTAATAGCCAGTATAAAGACCATATCTATGCGCATTTGAAAAAAAATATATATATAGCCTACTGAATTGTTTGAATTTTCATTTTTAAAGTTTATTTAAAAGTTGTTTGTGAAGAAATTTTTGTTTCTCAAAGTGAAATTGCATCTTCGACACACGTAACTTTTATATTTGTTCAAATACCGATGTAAAATGAATTGATTTCCCTCTTTGTCTAAAATCAAATTTAATTTCTGTCCCTTCTTCTTTTCTCATCATCCCCCACCCTCCCTCTGCTTCTTTCTCTTTCTTTCTTTTTTTCTCTCTCTCTTTCCATCTCTTTTTTCATCTTTATTTGAAGTCTCTCTCCTCCTTCTCCCTTTCTCCACCCTTCTTTCCATCCCTTTCTCATCTTTTGTTGATTTCTCTATCCAGACAAACCTCTCGATCCTCTCAAAATGTGTGTGAAGCCACAGTGACCACGATTTTATGTATCGTTGGACTTGCAGTATTACCACAAATACTTACTCTTAATGTCCGGGTAAAAGTGCACCAGAGCTGCTTGTAATATCATATCAATTTTGTCATACTTATACACATTAATGAAGCAACCTACTATCTGGATTTAAAGGGGTATATTATGAAAATACAAGTTGATCTGTATTGATGTACAGTCAAACCTGTCTATAGAGGCCACCCCAAGGGAAACAGAAAAAGTGGCCACTGTAGACAGGTGGCCTCTATAGACAGGTTCTATAACATGCATTTTCACCTGGAGGGAATCAATCTACGTGGCCACTATAGACAGGTGGTCACTATAGACAGTGGCCACTATAGACAGGTTTGACTGTATTATACCATTATCAATACCCTTTTCTCTGAAAGAGAGTCCAAATGTGTTTCATATATTTTGTAATATTTTTTCTTCATTTTTATGTTGGCTTAGTTGGGAACGCCCCTAAAAATTTCTTTCAAATGTCAATCATGTTGTGACATCACAAGAGTCAAGTTTGTTCACCTTTCTAAATCATGTTTCAGAGCTGGTTCTGTAAATAACAAAAGGAAATATGTAGATCAATGCAGGGATTTCAATTCAGGTGATTGCCCATGAAAGGGAACTAAGCCAACATAAAAATGAAGAAAAAATATTATAAAATATATGAAACACATTTGGGCCCTCTTTCACTGAAAAGGGTATTGATAATGGTATAATACATCACTACAGATCAACTTGTATTTTCATTATAGTGGACCTTTAAAAAAAAATTGTCTACCCCAAAAATAAATCTGTCTAACACGCAGAAGCAGAAAAATTAGATGAACAGAACGAGAAAAGTTTGAGAAAAAGCAGACAACTAAGAAGTTAGGAATGTTTATATATTTAGACAAATTTACAACTGATGATGTCATAGGTCATCAATTGAGCATTTATTGTAATCATATCAATGTTATGAAATGTTACTTTTTTCTTTAAAAAATTAGTCCTTAAAAACGATAACTATATAGGATATTTTCATGATAGAGTCGTAGATCCCCTACACATTCTTTATAATTGGCGGATTTTGTACAATAAATGTAAACAAAAATTATGGTTAAGTAGTGCAACCATGATGTCATAAAATTGGCAACCTGTCTGAAAATGTTCATTGATTACTTATCAAATTTTGCTCAAACTCTTTTACTGTTCCTGTTAAAAAAAATATTTTGGGGTAGACTTTCACTTTAAGAGAAGGGTGAAGGGCAAGTCCATTCAAGACGTCTATCCTAGTATATTTTCCCATTTTGTTTTTAACACTCTTTTTTATTCTCTCTCTCTCTGTCTCTCTCTGTCTCTCTTTTTCTATCTATCTATCTATCTATCTATCTATCTATCTATCTATCTATCTATCTATATATATATATATATATATATATATATCTTTCTCATTACACAAATTGCAGGCTTGCAAATATAAATGACTGTAACACAGACAAACATTTGTTTAAATTCATTTGAGTTTATACATAATTGAATATAATGAATACTATAAATAAAAACCTATGCTTTCATATTTCTCAATAAAAATAGTAATTGGTCATTGTATACTTTACAAAACAAAAACTATACAAATGGAAAAGAACTACAAGGTAACGTAATTTGTATATTTATACAAAATGTGCTAAAATACTAAGAAAGTTATGCATGAATCTATCATTTATACTCATAATGGGGTTACACACGCCGAAGCTGTGTAATATATGTCCGCAAACTGTAAGAATCACAGCACTAGAACAAGCATAGCACCAGGGACCTCTGGGTTACAACACCAGTTTCATAACTGCTTGGCCATTTGTGAAACAAATTTAAAAAATGTCTTTGTATCATTATCCACAATGTATTAATTCAAAATATTCTATTAGTTGTGAAGAAAACATTTCCACTTGTGAGAACTAGAAAAATATATTCCTCTTTACATGACAAGATTTGCCAACCAATCGGAAAATTCATTAGATATGAATTTAGATTAAAAACAACCAAAGGCTGAGACGAATGCTTTATCATTTGGCAAAAAAACCTTTTCACTGAGTCATTCATTTGGTAACAAACATGAGAAAATATCCAGTACAAGACACACATCTTTGGAACACTATTGACACTATAAATGCTCAGAACAATAGATGATCACATTGTTCTGTGCATATATAGTGTTAAAGCATATCAAAGAATATCTGCTTGAATTTCATCAATACAATCATGTATTCTAGAACAGGCGCGCAACTAGGGGGGGGGGG